>CAJDSM010035584.1:17660-33512 GCA_903981925.1 Ostrea lurida | reverse complement strand
GTCAAGGTCACAATGCACAGTAGTTTTTACTGAATTTACTTTGTCCGGACCATAAGTTTTCACTGAGTGCATGGATTGGAATAATATTTCACAGAACTGTTGATCTAGATCCAAGGAAGTGCCGTGACCTTGAGTCCAAGGTCACTGGTCAGATTTCAAGGTCGCAATGCACATAATGGTTTTAACCTTGTCTGGACCATAAGTTTTCACTGAGTGCATAATTGGAATAATGATTCACAGAATTGTTGGGTCTAGACCCAAGGAAGTGTCATGACCTAGGTCAAGGTCAAAATGCATATAGTGGTTTTACCACTGTCTGGGCCATGACGGGCGTATATTGCTACGTTTGCGTTGCTCTTGTTTACCTCTCGATATCTCAAACCAACGGATATCTCCAATTGTTTTCTTTCTCATGAACTTTGAGATAATGAGGTTCAACTGTAATTTGATTATGCAGGTATTGTTAATTGCAGACCTGAAGCTTGGGTTATTTGTAAAGTATGTTTAAGAAAGAGATATTCAAGCATACAGTACCAGATATTTGAAATAAAGCTTGTTTTGATTACCTTATACAGTATATATAGACTGTGGAGTTGGGACAGCATAGTCCAAGATTTGTTTATGAAGTGAAATGTTTTGAAATACATGTATTGATAAGATTTTGTGTGCTGAACATTAAATCTGTATGATAAAGAAATTACAGGGAGTTGACATGGAAATATCTGTAACATTTTTTTTTTCTATTAGGAGAAATAATGATTCCATATTTGATGAGCTGCAGTCCCAGGATAATGAATTGATTGGGGATGTGGACTTTGGCATTACAGGTAAGTTAAATAGCTACTCCGCGGGGAGAAAATGTATTGGAATTTATCTTTAATTGATAGTTAACAAGCATGTCTTTAAAGATTATATGCATGTAAACTATATTTTTCTAAAAGTAAACACCAACAAAACTATATATAAATGTATACATTTTACTAAGATAGCTGTTTGATATCTTTTTACATAGATTACATGTAAATCAAAATTTATAAATGATATTAATGGGCTTTGGGAGGATTTTTTAATGTAGTTAACATGAAATATGTGGTGAAAGGTATTGAAATGTGTGGTTGATATGCTGTTTACTTTTTGTCCTGCTATAAAGGACGGGAGGTAAACCCTGGAGACTATGCATCGTCAGGTAGGGTATAACGATGACATACCATTGGTTTCATGTCTTCCGTGTAGATGTGATATATCTTTTTCTGTTTGAGTAGTGACACTCATATTCAGCATTTATGTAGCATATCCTCTTTGTATATCAATATACCGGACTGTCTGAATACTAAAATCTCATATCATCGCCAATATCGTTTAATAGCATGCTTGGAAGATTTTAGATAACTTTCACCCATCATAATTTTTCATCAATGAGAAAAATCAGAAATCCTATTGTGGGGTCTTTAAGGATTAAAGATTCAGTACTTTACAAAGATAAAGCTTTAATGTTTTGGCTATTTTAAACAATTGATCAATATAAATACTAGAAACAGTCTTTGCAATAATCCACTAGCCCAGTGATGCTGACCTCGAGAGTATTCGTTGGGCTAGTAAAATTCTCTACACGGTTGTTGAGCAAGTGAAAAATTGTTTATCATCAATGGTGTATTTCTTTGATATGGCTGCAAAATAATGTTTTTGATTTACATCTCTTAAAATCCTTTGTTATGAAGAGATTATGATTTAGATTTCTTTGTAAAATAAACTTGTGTGCATTAGCATATCATATATAATACATGTACATCTATATACTGTATACCAATTTAGTTAGAGATGCATTGTCATCTTGCCTAACAGATGAGACATATAATCTGTAGCATTATTTGCAAGGTGAATGCTTTTATATAGCACTTTAAGCTTACTCAAAACCAAGTAATACAGCATGAAAATTTTCACAATGATATGTAGTAAACACATGTACTCTTACACTTGTTTATCATTAGCATATCGTGAAAATTTGATTTGTATGTATCATATAATACCTCCTTTTTTCTCACTCAGAAATAAAATCTAAGATTGGTATGAAACAACAAATTCAGTATATTTGAAGTTAAACGGCATGTTGTTCTGATTTACTGATATGACAGAGAGAATCAAGTCTTGTTAAATGAGCACACAGTTAATGTGTAGAAGAAAACCAGACTTTATAGCAAGATACAAACAATTCATGATTCTCTGTATCTTATATCTTTGACCTTCGTTGTTGTTGTTGTTTGTGCATTTTGTGTTTATAATGCATGCTTATTTATTTTTGTTGTATTAGACTCTGAAAATGAGGATGAAAATGAAAGACAATCTAATGGTATGCAATATAATATATACCATTTATTAGCAATTTATGATTTACATTGTATATTATAGTCTTCAAATACTCTTTGATTAATGAATGCGTGAAACTTTAGTATTTCTATGTGAAAGTAGAAAAATATACTTTTAGCCCATTTCTTTCAGAAATTGAATTCAGACTTTGTAAAGAATCAGTTATGGATGTTTTTAAAAACATCAAATTTATGGGTGAATGTTACATGTAAATTGTTTCTAGTTGGGAACATGAACTCATTTCCAAAATTCTTTTTGATTAAAATGATTTTGTTTTTATTTTTCATGATTTCAACAGTTAGTGATAATTTCTTTGGTGAGTATATTTTCATGGAAAGACATAATTATTAATCAGTTTATAATTCACGTATTATAGATAACGATAGACCCTTAAGTCTAAAAGAAATCATAAGAAATTACAGTTACATTCACTGTTTCAATGTAAATCATTACAGGCATGGGAAAAGAGTTGGAAAACTTAATCTTAGAAAACACAGAATTGCTGGAAACCAAGTAAGTAAATTTAGTATTCTCAATGAATATTTTTATGCCCCCGCCATAAAATGGCCGGCGGGCATATAGTGTTACCGTTCCGTCATTCTGTCATTCCGTCATCATTTGTTTCCGTTCATTATCTCTGCAATGGTTCAAACACATTCAACTCAAATTTGATATATGGATATGTCACAAGAATATGCAGATCAAGTTCGAAGTTGATCATGGTCGCGATGATTTTTGAACAGAGTTAGCCCTCTTGAACTTAGAAAAAAATCAGAAATTTTTCGTTTCTGTTCATTATCTCTGCAACGGTTGCACACATTCAACTCAAATTTGGTATATGGATACATCACAGGAAATATGCAGGTCAAGTTGGAAGTTGGTCATGGTCCGATGATTTTTGACAGAGTTAGCCCTCTTGAACTTAGAAAAAAAATAAGAAATTTTTCGTTTCGCGTTCATTATCTCTGCAACGGTTGCACACAATTCAACTCAATTTGGTATATGGATACGTCACAGGAATATGCAGGTCAAGTTCGAAGTTGGTCATGGTCCGATGATTTTTGACAGAGTTAGCCCTCTAACTTAGAAAAAAGTAAAAAATCAGAAATTTTCGTTCCCGTTCATTATCTCTGCAACGGTTGCACACATTCAACTCAAATTTGATATATGGATACGCCACAGTTCATGCATATGAAAAACTGTCAATTTCACACCCTTAACGAATTTCCTTCATTAGACTTCACTGTAGGCGGGGGCATTCGTGTCGCTCTGACACATCTAGTTATCATATGATAAGGTGTAGGTATGCACAATTGTATACATGATAAAATGCTTTAATAATTGTGACATGCTTTGGCCTAACTTTGGATTATATACAACTTTATGACATGAAGAATGATATATTCTTCTTTCTTTTTCAGGAATGCATTAAATATCGTCAAGGATGATTTAATTGCCAAAGTAGATGAGCTTTCAGGGTAAGTAGTTAATGCTACCCCACCATAATGTCATTTTTAGTTTCTCTTAAATCGCCCATGTTTCTGTGATATGTTACAGATCAAACTTGGCTTTTGATTAGTGTTTATTTGAACTCAAATCTCTACATCATATACGCATATAAAATACTGTTTACTCCAAAATCATCACCCAAAGTGTCGCATCAATGCAGAAAAAAGACTAATATGAATTCTACATTTTGCATCTGGCGGAATGCTCTTTCCTAATTGGAACCAGATTATATTAAAGATTAAAAGCAGAGAACCAGTTTCACTTGTATCGGACCAACCATAAAACCAAATAAAACATGATTCTGCAGATGATGGTTTCAACATAAACAATAATAGTAGTATGGAAAGGACCTTCAGTAACAGTGTAGATCAGATTAGATATGCTTAGTATAAATATTTAAAAAGTATGACCTAAAAAAAAAATTGATCCCCAGAATTTAGCCCCAGAGATTCTTCATGACCTTGCCACTCAAAACATTCAAAAACACTGTTTGATCCAGTAGACACAGCAATTTATTGGCCATGTACCTTTTGTGTGGTATACATGCATGCCACTTATATTTACTATATACAGCACATATATTTCAATATCAATATCAATACATTTCTGAAAGGATTGTGTAAATTTATATTCTTGTGTGGTAATATTTTTATGTTTATTTTTTAAAGAGAGGTGGAAATTCTGAAGGAAGAAATAAACAACCTTCAGACAGTGAAGACTAAGTTAAATACCAGGATAAAAGATTTAGAGGACGAGTTAAAGAAAACCAAGGAAGAACTAGAGAAGAAAAACACCTCAGGCAAAGAGGGAGTAGAGGAGGTGAATGCAAGGAATTCAGTACTCACAGAATTCAATACTCATAGAATTCAGTACTCACAGAATTCAATACTTGTAGAATTCAGTGCTCACAGATTCTAGTTCTCAGAGTCCTGTAAATGTGAAATTTATGATTTTCTTTATTTCAATGTACATTGTATATTCCATAGCTAGCTTTAGAACACTATCTTTCCAATCTGTGCCACTAAATCATAAATTTTCAAAATACAAATCATCAAAATTGCATGTGGATAACTAAGCACAATATTTTTCAGTGTGATAAATTCATATAAAAAGTCTTGATTCTAATATTTCTAATGCATTTCCTATAGGATGATGTGCCGATGGCCCAGAGAAAGAGATTTACGCGAGTGGAAATGGCCCGGGTACTTATGGAGCGGAATCAGTACAAGGAGAGGCTGATGGAATTACAGGAAGCGGTGCGGTGGACAGAGATGATCCGTGCTTCTCGGGAACACCCCGAGGCTGCTAACAGTCCACAGAAACAGAAAAAGGGATCTATATGGAACTTGTAAGTCCACAACAAAATATCACTGGTCAATTCATTCTTATTTCATTAGAAATTAAAACTTTTTATATCCCATTTTTAACGACGTGGAAGAGGGAACTCTCAATGCTGTTAAGTTTACAATGTATACGGTGTACACTAACAGGCATGTGTTAATTGGACTGGTGTTTACTTTTAGTTTCAGTAACCTTGTAGCACCACCTCCTCCAGTGCCTCCTCCTCCCTCTAACTCAGCTAGTCCTAGACGTCGTGAGAAACACAGGACGCAGATCATTTAATTTCTGTTTTATAAAACCTCAGTTCTTGCTCTGACAACTTACAAATTATCAAAAAAGTGGTCTTCTATATGGGCTTCCTACAGGCTGGGCTGTACTTATGTTCAACATTTGTGACTCTTTATTTATACCATCCAAGTTTGAAATCCATTGAATTTTATCATATGTAATTACTTCCTTCCAATTTCTTACAAAACTTGAAGGTTGCAGTCTTCAAGAGGTGCTATTTTCAGAACTGAGGTTTATTTGTAAGCATGGAAAGAGTAAAGAACAATTTGTAAATAGATTTATCAGTCCACAACTGAATCCCATTTCATAAGAAAACTTCTTTCCATGTTTACGGTGTTGGAAAGATCCATGCTTTCCCTTTTACTGTTTTAACAATTACAGAAATCAATAGGGATCAAAATAAACTCTGAGCCATGGTATGAAATGGTTAAGATTCATGTGAATCAGTATCAGTGGAATTTGAATACATGTACCTAGGATCAGTTATTGAATTTTGATCCGTACTGATAATGTAAACAAACTTTCTTTTTATTTTGCAGAAGGCAACATTGCATGTTTTTGCATGATATTGTTGCAGCAAAGGCAGCTAAATTCTATTTTGCATGAGTTGATTTTGCCATTTTGATCCCTATTATTTCTGGAAAAAACATTGATTTGTTTTTGATTTTCCATAGAATTTTATCTATGATGTGTTTAATGTTTTATTGTTGGTTTTATGAAAGAAATTGTTGTGATCTAATTTTTATGGAATTTTATAAATTAAAAAAAAAATTAAAGAAAAGGAACTTTTTCATTCCAATGACTGTGATCAAAATGGCAGACTAGATAGGAACAGAGACTGCAAGAGCCAGTGACAAAAGCATGATATGGTCGTGGAAACATGAACACTGTTCCGTTTCTGTTTACAGACTAAGCTTATGGAACCATTCCAAGGGTGGAGAATGATGGAGAATTAAAGTGTTCATATTGTTATAATAAATATTTATACAACATTACTGGACTTCAGTATGTATTTATTATAAACATGTTTCCACTTCCATTGTGAAATGCTTTTGCTTTCCAAAACTGCATGCACCAGGAACATGGGCATGGCACTCGGTTCCGCATGATGCAGGGAGTTTCAGTGTAATTGCATGCACTTTATAAAGTTTTTAAGTAGACCAATAGATAATTGAAAAGCTGATAATGAGAGTGCCAACCCAAATATAACAAAATCCAGAGAGTGCTATGGAATATTGAATTTCCTGGGGACTCAATTTTTGTGGATTTCGTGGGGACACCTATTCCTGATGTTTTAAGGTACGGAAATCACATCCGTGTAAAACATCCCAAAATCTCGATAATCCATGAAAATTGGACCCCATGAGTTTAAATGATTACACAGTATATAAAGGAGAATGACAAGAAGGAGCCTCGTCGCTTTGCTAACAAAATATGAAGTAAGCTTCTAATATATATAGATTATTTATGAATCTGTCTCATATAGTGACATATATTTTGTATCCAAACTATGTTGAGAATGATGATCCTTAACAAAATGTCTTAATGCAGAGAGATAATTACTTACACAATAATACATTATAAAATCTATGAATGGCCAATATCGGACTGAGGTTAAAGGCCGAAGAACTGATATCTGCGGAGAGATGGGGATTTTACTATAATTAACTTCAAGCACAGTTTTTCATTTAGGAAGTATAATCGGATCATTTTGCCATTTTCTATTGAAATTTGAGCTGCTAGCCAAAATGTGATTCCGTGTACTGCTGGGGAATCCCCATGTCTTCATAATGTATTCTATCTAGGGCACTACTTGGAATATGAAATTTTGATTTGTACAAAATGTGGGTGTTAAGAGAGAAATTAATCTTTTCAAAAACAATATTGCTAATTCTTTCAAGCAGAGCTTTTAAGATGAATAAGGAAAGGGTTGTAGATACATGGTTTGATTTGTATTGTATGGCAGTTAGATGCAGAAATGTAGCTCTCTTGAACATAGTTCTGGATTTCTTAGGGGGGGGGGGGGGGGGGGTTACAATCAAGCAGCTACACNNNAGCAGCTACACAGTGGTGTGATCCATGATCAGGGCTGTGGTATTGCAGTCTGAGATATTGATTGTGATAATGTCGGTATTTTATGTCCCAAAACTACATACATAATCTTAAAAGCAAATGTATAGCTTGTAACCCCTTTACATGGAATTGGCTAAAATTATTGTGCCATACAGCCAAGGAATTGCACTAATGCTGGTCTTCTGTAATTTGATGACAAAATGAGGAAATAAGGTAACATGAAAATTTATCAATGAAGTGCAATAGACAATTTATACCAACCTTTGTTTGAATTCTGAATTGATAGCTACATCAATGACAAGGTGTGTGTGATCAAAGGAATAATGTCCTATCGTGCAGGGTCAGTAGCGCCATCTGCTGGATCAGTACACAGCAACATTGATCTGCATAGCTTTAGAAGGCTTCAATGTTTAATCTTATAGTACAAACATACATATGTAATAATAAAGAATACTACCAGTAAGGATTCTGAGAAGTAATTGCCAGACAATGTTAATCAGTTTTGTTCCAAGTGTTTGACATATTAATTTTTTTTTTACATATATTGAATTTCACTTGAAATATACATTTTGTGTACCTGGTAGGTACATAATTTTGAATGTCATGAATTTTATTGAACATCAAGCACCTGCGAGTTTTCATGATGTTACAAAACAACACTAAGTTCAATGAAAAACTTAAAAGTTGATAAATTTTGACAATGTACTGAAGGCACTGTACACTAATGAAGGACTAGGCTTTGCAGAATGCTGAATCTTGCTCATTGAGTCATCTGTAAGCTGTATCAGATTTACACTGAAATAAAACAGGTTTACTCGGAGGATCATATTACTGTCATGTTTTATGCAAAATTAATACATTTATATATGAATTATGGATCAATACATGTATTCAGTAAGTAGGTCTTCAGGGCAGTTGTTTATCAAAGAAGATAAAGATTATTCTATCAGGTTCAACATTGATATCATTCATTTGGATGAATGATTGAGCTTATATTCATCAAACCATCATGAAATTTTGAAAAACAGAGTTTGACAATGTTTAATTGGATATCATAATGTAGAAAACAGCACAAGAGAATGCAACCGAGACAGATAGGCTTGAACTATAAGGTGCCTTGCCATGAGAATGAAGTTTTCAAAAATAATTCTAATGCAATTGTTTTGTAACAAGTATTTGATTGGATAATGCACTGAGATTTGAGGTGGTTAAATGAGCGTTAACAAGATGGGAAGCTTTCGATTTGTGACGTCATAATGCCGTGACGCAAAAACATAACAAGATGGGAAGCTTCGATTGTGACGTCATAATGCCGTGACGCAAAAACTAACGTCAAGCATAAACATTTCATAACAAAATAGCAAAACAAATGTAAACATAAAGCAAAATTGCATTAGAATGGGAATAACTACCTTCTCATTTGTGATTTGCGACCTTAATGCTGATTTAACGGTTGCAAACATCCGTTTTACCGGCTCCGCTTACGCGTCGCCGGTAAAACTCAGTTTGCAACCGTTAAATCAGCATTAACGGTCGCAAATCACAATGAAAGTAGTTATTCCCTAATTTATATGTAATGATAAAGGCTTGATTAAATTGTTTTTCTTTGATAAGTCCAACAAGTAAGGGAAGATACCGGTATAGGAAATATTTGCAGAATTTTGGTGAAGTACAGTATATATCGTGAAACAAGTTGATAATGACTAATAAATTTCATTATACATGTATTCACATCATGGAACTTGTTTATTTGTGATAAATTATTATAAAGAACAATGATGGTATATTGTTGTTTATGTGCTATATCAATATTAATTCTAGGAAAGTTTTAAAGGCAAATATAGGTCTGAATCTAATCCTCTTTTCTTTAAATCACTGTCTTTCAGCTTTGGTAACCTGTTCAGTAGTAGCTCACCCAACAAGCCGAACAAGAAGCCCAGCAATGTCCCAATGGCCACCATCAAGTATAATGCCCCCACCACCCAAGTTCAACCCATGGGGGACCCCAACAGGAGGTCGCGTGAAATGTACAAGCTTGGGGACAAGGCCAAAGCCTACGACTTCCTACAGGACGATCTGTAAGTTGAATGATTACCGATCTTACACAGCTGATGTATACAGTGTGATGACATCACTTCACGACATCTTACACTCTAATTAGCTTTCAGTATTACTGTAAGGAAGTTGATTCCCGATTTTTTGTTGTAGTTGAGGCATGATTAGTGTTACTGTATCAAAGTTTGCTGTATGATAGTGTATTTTTCAGTTTGGCATTTTTATTTGGTTTTGTGGCCCTGTCATCATTTTGATTTTCCATTATTTTGTTTTTCTGTAATTCCATCTACAGGGAAATTGTGAGTGCATTTAAGTCTGGCTCTGTCCAGAAATAGGTCATGACAATATTATATTTGGAATTGCATGGCATTGTGTTCTTGAAGTTTGTTCTGGTCATATAATCCAAACTGTGAGGTTTATATTAGCTGATGCTGTGTGTTGGACCCCAAAGTGGGTAACAATATAGAATTTCAATTTCTTGTTGGGAGAGCAGATTATAAGGTTTTTGGAAGATGGCAGCTGTAAATGTGGATATTTCTGTGTGTTGTTAATTAGGTGTATTTACCTTATTTCAGACAATGCACATAGGGTTTATCGTAATTATGCAATGTCAGTACATATATTATCAATTACTGTATTGCATAAGTATGGAAAGTCTTGTAATTACATATTCCCACATGTAAAATATCATGTTTACAGTACTAGTAATCATGGCTGAGGTACATGTATGCAAAAAGTAGGTCACAATGACCCTGTTTTGAAACACATGATGTGGTTATGCATAGCAAAATTATATATTAAATGATCATATCATGTTCACAGAGATTTTTCCATCATTGTCTATTATCATCAGATTTATTTGTCAGTAAATATGACAGAGGACAATAAGTTTTAATTTTTCACTTTCCCTGTTAATGAAGGACCCGAATCAGTTCATCAAATGTACAAAAATTACTGGAAGATTTACAGGAGAAGAAGCAGCAGCAGTATGTATAGTCGTCAGATCTAAGCTTCTGTGTATGTCATCATACTGCATGTGAGATCTAAAGTCAGGGAATCCTTAATGTCTTGAGCAAATCAGTAATCCACATAATGATATTGTATGTATCTGGTAACATACATCTTACACTGGCATGGAAACATTTTCTTTCAGCTATTCTTCAGGGAGAATGTAGAATTATCATGATTAAAGACAATCTTGGCAGAAATTGTACAGGTGCTTCATAAAGTTATGTCAACAGTTTAACTAGATGATGCAAATGGAATTGAGCAGAAATTAGCTATAGTGTGAGATACAGGAAAGTGGATATGTCATATCTAGGCATTGGAAGAAGATTAAGTTATATATGATTGTTTTTATTTGCATGCATACATTGATGAATTTTATTTCTTAATGTAGATATGACAGTTATGTTCATATTGAGGCAGAAGACTCAGGGTAGGGGTACAGCACAGAATTAGCTTAATCCAGCCATAGGTGTTTGGGTTTTACAAGATCACTGAAAGTTCCTCCAGCAAGTCCTTAGTAGATCTTTCCTGTCTCACTTGATTTAATACTCAATAATGCAAGCTGCTGCATTCAGACATGGCCAGCTAAACAATGCTGCATGAATTTCTTAATCTAGATACTTCTTATGTACCAAATGAATTGTCTTTCCGATATATATATGTCTTTCTGATATATATATGTAATAAGTAACAGAATTTGCACTAATTAAGTCCTTGAATAAAACATACTTTCCCACTTAACACCATATAATGTGCATGTGTATCTGCTAGTCTGAATCCTTAAATTGCAATGCACGACAATCCTATTCTCAAAAGTAGGAAATCCTAACAAGATAACATTACAATGTAATTCCTTGAATATGTTGATATAAAAGTGACAAAGAAACAAGCTTGTTAAAATGGCATTATTTAAAAAATTTGTTTTACTTTTCACTGTAGTGTATTATTATGATGCGAAAATTAGATTTTTGCAGGAAAATACATGTATCATGTAGTGTAATTATTAAATCAGCTGACATTGAAAGTTGAGTAATGTCTTGCATGGCTTTGTAGGGTTGTTTGTGATTGGCTGATGAGTGAAGCCTCACTCTGGCATTGGCCTTTTATCGATGAAGATAAGTCAAGCAAAGACAACGCTATGCTGACTTCTGCACTAATATTCACCACGATATACCATTTGACTTGCTTTGTTTTCTTTTGTTGTATAATAGTATTATTTCCTCCACTGCAATCAGTACTTTATTTTTGAGTTTTGTGTTTCACCAGAGCCAGTAAAATAGAATCTCTTCTAGAGGACCCTGTCGTAACTGCTCAGCCCAAGTAGGTTACACAAGATTCGTACTAACTTAGCACTTCCTATATATTTTACATTCCTAGTTACTCTTTCCTTATACTATGAAGACATTGCCTTTGCACATGATAGCTAGCAACTGCTGGTGTGGTAAGTTACAAGTAGATCAAAGGCTCTGTCCTAAACAATGAATGTCTGATACAGATTTAGCAACAGTTCTTGTTCCGAGTTTGAGATTCCCTCAAGTTTTCCTGATCAAAAGATGTTATCTTTCAGCTATGCGTCTGTTCGTTCTTCCATTTGTAGTATTTAACTGAAATTAGAAGGAGGAATCTTGAACAAAAGGGGCTCAAGGTCCAAATATGAAATCACTTTCTTTTCTAAAGGGAGATAATTTAGAAATATTGGAAATAGTATGGAATTACTGCAATAGATCTTTTCCTTTAGAATGACTGTTACAGTGCCAGAAATGGGGTGGGTGGGGAGGAGGAATTGTTAAGAAATCTGAAAGCTTTATTTCTTAACTACAAATTCAAATTATACCCTCAGAGTCTGGAATTAGACCATATTTGAGCCCCAGGGCTTTTATCTTTTCAAGTACAACCAGGGTAAAACGGTGAGATGAATTTGTAAATATCTTTGTGATGATGTACAGTCCCTGAAACGTTCTACTTTACCATTTTTCCGTGCATTCAGCGTGCGGTCAGTCATTTTTCATTCATTGTTCAGCGTGTGTTCTCCGTGCGGTCACCGTGCGTGTGGTAAAGTAGAACGTTTCAGGGACTGTACCCATAGTGTAGATAAAAAGTTTCCTCAAGCCTCTGTATGATTAGGATTAGACTAAAATAGTGGTCCTAAGATATTTGGGATGTACTTGTATGGGTATTTTTAAAAAAAAACAATGACAAAGTCATAAAGAAACACTGGAGTAGTTTACCTTGGTTTAAAGTAAAAAGTAAGATTCAATTCTAAAAGGAAGTGACTCTGGTGAGCTTTGTAGCGTGGTTACTTGTAATGCATAAAGTTATACTGTATTTTATGCTCCAAGCTCCATTTTATTTTGGAAAATACTAATGTATGCTGTGTGCTTGTAAAATGAATCAGACATTCATGCTCTATAATACATGAAATAATTGACGTGTACAATGTATTTCACAGTAGCATCTTGATTAAAATTTTCAAACTTTTGTTAATTGCTTCGTCTTTGACTGTAATGGTTCACACCAACAATAAGGGGAGGGGACCCGGGGGATAAAAACCATTGTACATGTCACAACCACTCACTGACTGCATACCTGATACTAACATGTTCACTGCTATATATGCTCATATTGTAGTTCACGTCCAGAAATAATATTGGATTGGTATTGGTATAGGATGTTACATTTTATGTAATTAAAGAAAGATAATAGTGTTTATAGTGAAAAAAAAGATGTTTATATGGTAAATAATTTGACAAATGGTTAAAATTTTGAGTATTTAGCAGTTAGGAGGAAACGTTTTATGCATATGGAACTATTGTAGGCATATGGTCGATTAAGTTATTGGTTCTTAAAAATTGCTATTCTAATTTTTTTAACGGTATGGCCCCAAATGGTGAATTATAAGATGTAAAACTTTATTTCATTATAATGAGCAAATACTATGTTAACTTGTAGTAAAATGAAATAGGCATTGATTTTTGTTTTGTTAATTTTCAATGAAGATTTTTCAGTGTTTTTGCTTTGTTCTCTTATATTGACAGCTAGAACCATATTATAAAGACATGATTGTGTTAGCATTGAGTTCTGCTCATTTTGTAAATACTTTACTTGAATGAAGCATGCATATTTTGTTAAATATGAACTTTTTTTGGAATGACATGCTACAACATGTGCATGCTGTTATAGTAATCATGCATTACTCAGAATAAAAGTTGTTTTAAAGATAAAGCTGAGGGATGTTTATTATCTAATTATAAGGATGTCAGAGAAAGCCAAGAAAGAGCGGGATAAAGAGAGGCAGGAGCAATACAAACAAGTCCGAGCTCACGTCAAGAAAGATGATGGTCGACTACAGGCCTATGGTTGGAGCCTTCCTGCCAAATTTCAGCCATCGGTCCGCGACGCCCCCGCCAAACGAGAGGTGCCTGTCCCCGTACCGGTTTTACTGTTTTATAGACCTATACGGAGAAGGAGGCGGGGCTGAAGGTAGGGCTATACTGTAGACTATACTGGAGAAAGAGGCGGGCTGAAGGTAGGGCTATACTGTAGACCTATACTGGAGAAAAAGCGCGGCTGAAGGTAGGGCTATACTGTAGACCTATATTGGAAGAGGAGCGGGGCTGAAGGTAGGGCTATACTGGAGAAGGAGGCGGGGCTGAAGGTAGGGCTATACTGTAGACCTATACTGGAGAAAGAGGCAGGGCTAAAGGTAGGGCTATACTGTAGACCTATACTGGAGAAAGAGGCGGGGCTGAAGGTAGGGCTATACTGTAGACCTATACTGGAGAAAGAGTAGGGGCTGAAGGTAGGGCCAGAGAGGCACTCAGTCAGTCAATGTCTGTGCCATTTATTATTTTATGTATGGCTAGAGGTCACTTAATACTGAATGTTTGTTCTAATCATGTAAATAGATTGATACATTATTTTATGTTCAGAAATTGATGAATTGTTTTATATTTGGATCACATCATTTTTGTGTAAATTGGTTTGGTTTGCACAAGGATAGTAAAGGCCATTTTCAGAATTTTTTTTTAAAGAATTAACATGAATCCAAATGACTTGTACAATAAACCAATAAATTGTAAATATTAACAATCTTTAGCATATATCTGCATTTATTTTCCAATTTTAAAATAATTATAATATTCAAATTATGTCCCCTGAAGTTTTGCATCCTCGACAAAAATTCCATTTGTTATATAAGTTGGCTTGTAGTGTAACTTTTGGCAAACATGCAATCATTTCAAAGTTGATAAATATCGTCATCTTTTCTTATAATATTAGAAAGGATTGAGACAATTTGGGGTGAGACAAAGCATCAACAAATGAGCTACAACTGTCTCTTTAAAACAGTATAAGAACTAAACAATGCAATGACTCTTTTGCAGTTTGTAGATAAAGCTTACCCTCATACTTTACAGATATGGTGTGCGGCTGGTGTGAATTTGACAGGCGGTAGAACACGGGATGGAGGGTCTGTTGTGGGGGCCAGTGTATTCTACTCCAGCCCTCCAGATTCTGAAACTGAATCCCGAAAAGAGGTCAAGGACGAAGTAGACAGACTCAACCAAGAACTAAAGGTCAGAAATGATAGACAAAAAAGTTTTCTTTTAAAAAAAAGTTTAATGAATTGCAGTGTAAAACACTGAATATACAGCAATGTATCTGTAGTTAATACAGCAGTTCATCTGATTATAGTTATAGTGCTGGGATCTCAGCAAATTTTTTATTTTTCTGTGAAAAAAAAAAGTGTTGTATTTTAAAGGTACAATATTTTAGCAATCTTGGATTCTGAACTGAAAAAAGATCAACCTTATTATCTGTGTTGTAATGACAGGACCACGAGAAGGGTCTGAAGGATGCAGATAAGGAGCAGTTGTCTTCCTTGATTTGGATTTGTCACAGCACTGGAAGTTCCAGAACCCACGTGTCTGTTATTGATGCCAATAGTCCAGGAGACATCTTAGAAACTTTCAAAGTCTCTTCCTCACCCATACTCTGTTTAGCAAGTGTAGCAGGTAAAGTCATTGTGTAATAATCAGTGATACCAATTGCTTTAATCTCTATTTGAATTATTTCACAGTCTTTTTCACTAGGGTAGGTTTTACTCAATGAATGTATATTTTGTGAGAAGAGGGTACTGCAGAAATAGTTGCAGAATGTATATAGAATAGTGTATATGATATATTATGTGCTGTATGTATTAGGGGCCCTTGAGTC
>CAJDSM010035584.1:4030-17638 GCA_903981925.1 Ostrea lurida | reverse complement strand
TACATTATGTGCTCTGTGTATTAGGGGCCCTAGAGTCAGACTACTGATATAATACATTATGTGCTCTGTGTATTAGGGGCCCTTGAGTTGGACTACTGATATAATACACTATGTGCTCTGTATATTTAGGGGCTCTTGAGTTTGGACTACTGATATAATACAGTAAAATACCTGTATCTCGAACATGGTTTTTATCTCGAATGCCCCGCTTATGTGAAATCGACGGCCAGTCCCGACCATTTTCCCTATATAAATGATTTAAAAACTCCTGATATCTCGAACACGGTTATCTCGAATACCCCGCTTATGTCGAAGTATTTTCTAGGTCCCATGCCCTATTTCACCTGGTTTATCTCGAAGTGCAGTCAATTTTTCGGTCTGCTTACCATACCTGCCTTACTCAAGTCACGCGCTGTAGAAACTAATGATAATTGTCCACGCTCGCCTTGTCCAGGTAGACCCGGGTTGCGATAATTAGGTTAACAGCTTGGGTACTCGGTGCACTTTTTAAAAGTCCGCTGCCAATTACAACCTTACATGCCGATTCATCAAATATGCTCCGTCCAAAAAAAAAATGTCGAAGATCGAATTTGAATATCTCGAAACCCCGGATATCTCGAAGTTTTTTCGAAGTCCCTCGGACTTCGAGATAGAGGTATTTTACTGTACATTATGTGCTGTGTGTATTAGGGGCCCTTGAGTTGGACTACTGATATATATACATTATGTGCCTCTGTGTATTAGGGGACTACTGATATAATACATGATGTGCTCTGTGTATTAGGGGCCCTTGAGTCGGACTACCCGGTGGATGAGGAGATCCTGAAGGCGGAATCCTACCCCCAATATAAGCCTCCCCCTCCTTCCAGTGACAACTCCCAAGGGGAGAACAGTGGTATTGGGGGCATAACATTTGTACAGTGTGCCACAGGAAACAACAGCCATCCCTCTTCACCTCAAGTGTCTCCAGTCGGGTCCTATAAGTCTAAAGGTCAATATTGTTTTACCAATTAATTTGCAATTACTTTGTTCTCAGCGATTACTAGTAATTCCAGTAAACATATATGCATGTAACTGTAGAAGATCTGCTTCCAGCTCCATACATTTTGTGAATAATTTGAGAATTGTAAGAAAGTATTTCTTTGCATATTTCTCTTTTCAGAAGTCACCCCGGAACATAGGAGTAACCTCAGTGCTGTAGCTCAAGCATTGACAACTAATGGTAATGTTGAAACATTTCTGATTTTGTATAAGGGTTGCTGTGATATCATGTGGATACACTTGTTCAGGTTATCTGTAACCAGCTGGTTTAATAGCTACTAATTTATTCTTTCATCTATTTATGTGGAACTGAGCTTTTGTGTATCACTTTGAGCATTCCTGATGCCATATGGTAATTACTCATATTAAAGTTAAGCAGAATTTGATTATATCAAAAAATGTAATCCACTGAGTACTGTTTGTTATATTGCCTCATTTGTAATTGTGTACATTATTTATATTAAATGGTACATGTAATTCAATTATTTCTATTTACATAATGTATTTAATACATGTAACTGCACCTTCATATGCTCTCAATCACCATTATAATGCTCTCTAAGGTGTGGGTGTTTCCTGTGCTTTACTTAACACAGTACTGTATTACAGAGGAAAAAGTTGACACTGAAGTTGAACACAAGGATAAATTTGATACTGAAAGTATCATGTCAGAACGTAGTTACGAAGGTGAGATCTCGTGTGCCAGATCAACTTTGGCAGATTTTCTCTAATAGAATTATAATTTAAGTTTTCAAATGACAGCTTTGTAAAGTATGATGATTATAAATTTGCAGTTGACTCTTCCAATATATGCCTTTAGAAATAACCTACTTGAAAATCCAATTTCAAAAAATAAAAATAATACTTTCTATAAGATTTGTTGTATACCTGCAAATTCAACCTTTGTGATCTACAGAGTTCTTGAAATCTATTTCTGTGGTATCAGACATTGCCAGATTTTGATCAGTCTGAATAATGAAATGCACTGTGAACTTTTCGGGTGCGAGGACATTTTAACCAGTCAAAGCCTTTGAACTGGTAAATTTCAAGAACACTGGAAATCTTAAAACATATGGTAGTCATAGAAGTAGTAATGAAATGGTTAGATTTGTATGTATTATATATTTATGTAGAGAATTAATGACATCATCAAATTTTAAAACTTTAAAAAAAACATTGTATTTTCATTTCTAAATTCCAAGAGTTAGTCTGCTGCCCCCTTTGATATTTATTAAACTCTTAGATCTAATTGTATTTTGCCTCCTCCTCTTCACATATTTTGTGCTATTGAACATATATATGTATGTATTATTGAAATACTTGTAACCTTTGAAATATTGTTTATATAATTATATTTATAAATGTACCTCATGTACCATTGATAATGGTTTGAGCAAATGAAATAAATGAAAAAAAAATTATACTTATAAAGTAACATTCTCAAGACATTCTGTTGCAGTTCACTTTGGTAATGACGATGTTCAGCCTTCCGTGTTCAAAGCCAGGGGTTCTCCAGCTAACTCGGGAACCAACACGCCTGTGTCACGGTCATCTCTTGCCTCCCTTGACCGGCACCGTCACTCTGAGCTCATCAGGGATGGCCTCAGTCCTATGTCAGTGGACAGTGATGTGCAGTTTGAAGAGACGGAGAAAATGAGCAGTGTTTTACCCACCATGTGGCTCGGATCGCAAACAGGAAGGTAGACGGCGGTTTTGAATGTCACATTATATTAACTATTCACACTTCAGTAACAATGTTGGAGTCACATCCACATGGTGTATTTGGTAGAGTTTTCACACCCTTCAATAATAGAGTTACAATAGAGATATGAATATAGGTTGCAATCCCTAAAGGGGCATGGAGAAATCAAAGATTCTTGTTATGGTGTGCAACGGTATGGAACAACATATTAGAGGATTGGTTTGAAGTAAGGAAACAAATAGCAGTACTGTGGAATCATTTGTAGGGGCTAACTTTCATAGCATGGGGAGATTTTACTGTTCGTTGAGATGCAATTTTGTAAATATGGTTTCTGTACTTTGAAAAATTGTGTATTAGTATTTCAATTCATGGCTTATGGTTATCCATGAAACGTAAGATGCCATGAAATCTAATGATTCCACAGTATTTGTTTCTTTAAATGCAGTTTTGTTTTGTTATTAATTATTGATTATTGTTTTTACAGTTTGTATGTACATTCCTCAGTAGCACAATGGAGAAGATGCTTATACTCTGTCAAACTTCGAGATTCAATTCTCAACATTGTGTAAGTGATAACACTTGAATTCTCAACATTGTGTAAGTGATAACACATGAAGGACATAGACATCCAGTCAAAAGCTGGTCATGTCTCTGCATGAGTGAACAATTCTCGAATGGAACATGAAGCAGCATACAAACTAAAATCTCAAAATTCAAAAGTGTATAAAATGTATGATGATACAAAATGAAATCAAGATTCAGAAATGCACAAAGTTTATGATGGAGTTGTCACTTCATTTTTTTTTATTTTTTTTTTTTTTATTTTTTTTTTCCAGCCATGTTAAAGGGAGAGTACTGGTAGCTTTAGCGGATGGAACAATTTCCATTTTCCACAGAGACACAGGTAATGTTTTCCTATTCATTTGAAATTAATAATTATATGAATTGCTAAGCATTGCAAGAAAGTTTTTTGTTTAAAAAGCTTTAAAAAGCACTTTCATATGTTTTTCATCCTTTTAGATGGTCTGTGGGACTTACAGAATTATCACCTTTTGGATCTTGGAAAACCTCACCATTCTATCCGCTGTATGACTGTGATAGCAAATAAACATGTGTGGTGTGGATATAGGAATAAAATCCATGTCATTGAACCAAAGAGCATGACCATAGAGGTAGGATATGCAGGAAGGGTTGTTGCCAGTTAGATTTAATCCAAACAAAGACATACAGATTTTGTGGAACATGGAAATGAGTCCTTCAAGTAGAAACCTTGCTTTATCTAATAATTGGTTGAGGAGTCATCAGAAATAACATCCTGTACGAGTATTTTCTTTGTTTGACAGAAAACCTTTGATGCCCATCCCCGTAAGGAGAGCCAGGTGAGACAGCTGTCCTGGGTGGGGGATGGTGTGTGGGTCTCTATACGACTGGACAGTACGCTACGTCTCTACCACGCCTACACACATCAACATCTGCAGGACGTAGACATAGAGCCTTATGTCAGTAAAATGTTAGGTGAGTTCTTGTGGAATGCATTCCATTCATAGGAGAAAAAAAACTTAGTACTTGGGTGTGAGTCTACTCCAGTCAGCTAGATTCAGCTGTAATACTTTTATTCTATGTTATACTGTTATATTTTTACTTTTGTTGTATTTCATTTGATCTTGTTTCATTTTATTTTTTTTTAAAAATGTGAATACCACATACCACCCTTTTTGTGCAAAAACATTCCAAAAAATATTTTCACATCAAATCATAACAAATCCTTTGAACTGATTTTATTGAGATTAAATACATACAGTATTAACATTTCTAAAAGATATCAGGAACAGTTATTTGATGATAATGAAAATTTTAAGTACCAGTAGATTGATATAATTTGTTAGATTTCACTATGAATTCCTCCCAATCAGAATCAGGTGGAACAAGCTCATCGTAAAAATATTAACTAAGACTCTTACTTAAAAGAATAATTTATACCGTACGTTTTGTCCATATTTCTTGTTTATACAAATATTTATGGTCAGATGCAATAACATGCATACATTTTATATATTTCATTATTAGGGACAGGAAAACTGGGATTTTCCTTTGTTCGGATCACAGCCATGTTGATCTCCTGTAATCGGCTGTGGATAGGTACTGGAAACGGGGTCATTATCTCCGTGCCGCTGTCTGAAAGTAAGTGCAAAATCCCGCAGTAAATGTTTATTGAAATATACTAAACATGCAAAAATGTGCAACACACAATTAACACACAATAATTCAATTACTGAATGGATATATGTAAACTATTCTACTGTTGAATATTATAATAATTGTGTTCTAGACTTAACAAGTGTCCTTAACATTTTCAAAAACATTTACAACATATGTTTTTAAAATTCAATAATGGGTCTTGCATATCTTCCATATGTCATAGGACAGATTAGCTGAAGCATGGAGCTACTCAATATGTTGATTTAGTCTAGAGGAATGATGTGCCATTCTTCCAAAATTGGTGTGCAGACTGTCCAAAATGTCTCAAACATATTCAATTGGTGAAAGATACAAACTGTAGGTTGTCCAAGGCAACAATGTTTTCATGACATTGGAAATCGACACTGAGTGACATAACATCTGTCATTTGTCATGCTGAAATACTTGCATTATAATGTTGTAAAGTGGTTTCAACATAGTTTTGAACTGTAAAACTTCTCTCAATCACAGTGAGAGGACTCTTCCATCCATTACATATACCATCCTGCACTCCTTTGTAACTGTATTAGTCTATATGATATTCTCCCCGATGTCGTAGAGCTCTAATGAATCCCTGAGCATAAAAAGGTTTAATGTTATTCACCGCCGATTAGAGCAGGTATCCCCTATGTTGCACACAAAACATGTTAGGGTCACTCAAGCCTGATGTTTCTTTTGACAATTGTTTAAAGGTAGCCAAAATGCAACTTGGCAAGGCTTGATCCAAATTGATGGACATAGTTACTGTATCTTAATTGGTACCTGAATTTCTATTTCTCATTTAGCAGTATATCGTATTCTTTTGCAGTAGTCTTTATTGTCTATACGTCTAACACTACCACTTGTTATTTTCAATGAAGATTAGGTACATGCACGTGATTAACGAGTAATGTTACATTGATACTGAAATAGATTAATATCCCAATGCATAGGAGATTGTGCGCTCCAGACTTTCCCTAGTCAACATAATTGTACAATGTGTGAATATAATACCATAAAGGTGATAATGGCAGTAATTTTTTCATTTCCCATAAACATATTATTGTCAATTATCACTTGTTAGTGCCTTACTGAGCTTTCATTGTACAGAGGAAATTGTGAAAGGAGATTATGGGGACTGTGTATTACAGGTAACAAGCAGACCGTGTCCAGTGGACCCAGTGGGGGTCGCCCAGGGGGCATTGTGAGGGTGTATAGCGACACGGAGACGGACAGTGTCACACCCGGAACTTTCATCCCATATTGTTCCATGGCACAGGCTCAGCTTTCATTCCATGGTCACAGAGATGCTGTCAAGTTCTTTGTGTCAGTTCCAGGTAAGAACCTTTGAACAAATATGATATTGTTTGATTCACCATTATTTTGTAAATCATTCACATAGAGGGTGTGAAATACTATGGGGACAATTTGTACCTGCACATTCTGATATTGAAAGTACAAAACAGGAAATGATATATACTTCTAATGCACAGAAAAGATTGGTCAGTGGAAGTATTACCTAATATTTTCAATACTTAAAACATGGAGACATTGGTAGAGGAAGTTAAGAATCATGTTTGTTTGGATATAAACAAAGAGGAATTACAGGACATTAGGGATTCAACGAGAAAGCTCTTACAAAGGTTGTCAGAATCACTGGTGCATGTCAATAGCCTTCTCAAAGTGGAGAAAATTATACCTTGTGGAAGTATGGAGGAAGGAACTAGAAACTGGAAATTTTCAAGTCACAACAGAGAACCTATAATAGAGTTTGACTTTTTAGCTGTACTAGATAAGGCTTTGTACAACAAATTATTATTAATGGAAAGCTGCAGTGGATATATGAAAGTTATTGATGAAAGTAGACAGTTATTGAAATACTGTTTTCACAGTCCAGAAAGTGGTTTACAAGGGGACAGAATTTCTTTTTCTTTTAGCTTTGACATAATGAAGTCGGTGAATTACATGTGTAATTGTTTCCATTTTGATGCCAAAATGAAATTTCTTCAGAAAGATGAGTGTTGTAAATATGGTGTGCATGGAACTGTTTCTAAACCTGGACCAGGATGTGAAATATGTACGGAACACAGATCATCAGGATTCATGCAGTTAGCCACTGGGGATGATGTCGGGTCCCCATACTATAACAACTGCAGTCTGGTGTTGAAATGGACAAGCAAGTCACATTTCTTACAAGTGCCAGATCCCAATAACTTCAAGATAAAACGGAATCAAGATTATTTGTATGTATTAGTAGATTTCTTACCAGCTTTTGAAGTATTGACAATGGAGACCTCAGTACATGAGGATTGTACCAGTGTTAAATCTCCAGTGTTGAATCATGAATGCTACCTTGTGCCTAAGATGTGTAAATTTGGACACAATACATGTTGGAGAATTTCAAACTGTGATACAGAAATAAGATTGCTGAAAAGTGCGTCACAAGATCATCGTTATGCGTACATGATATTGAAATTTATATCAGAGACAATGTTCTCAGGATATATTCAAGATGGGAGCATTCCATCGACCTATGAGATCAAAATGGTGGTTTTGCATCATATAAACACTTGCAAGATTTGTGCATTGTCCACCTGCATTCCAAAACTTCTACATGATTTGGCCACCAGTTTTTCACAGCAGTCTCTGTCACATTTTGTTAGTGGATCCAATTTGCTACTAGCAAACTGTCAGGGAAAGCTACCCATACAAAATAACACATGGCATAGAAATAGATGCTTAATTGTCTCAGAATGTTTTTGCTTTATTCTGAAACTAATGGGAACCAAGGAACGGTATACTGGGAAAACTTATGTAAAACTCTTGAAATATATTGGTAAAACATTTCATCTTGCTTGGTCTCAGACAGAAGTTAATCCAGTTTTTAGCATTGATCAAGAAAAATTAATATCTACCGTAACATCCATGTTGACCAAATTGCACAGCTCAGATCACAGCTCAGATCAGGATGGTGAAAGTGATTTTTTAAGTGATGCAAACTTTTCATCTTTACTTATAAAACAGTCTTCTCCCACAAAACACTGGGCAAATGATATCAAGGTGTGGGAATATGAGGGTGTGCGTGAGATGTATCAGAGACATCATTATGAATGTCCCGACCCCCCGGGGAAAAGTGCCACACCAGATGAAAAAATTTTAATTGAGGCACAGATGGCTTGTGGCTTTCATTCCTGGTCCCATGAAGAGCAAGAAAAATGGATATCGAAGTTAGCTAACAGTGAGGATCCAAATAACATAGTGACTGCATTGAGAGCAGTAGATATGTACTATATAGATATAGAGAAGAAAACCAAACGGAAGGACATTCAGGGAGAATGATCTGTATGACATAAACAGACATCTTGTGTAATTCTGTGTAGCGCGTCAGGTTCAGATTTAGAATCAGCTGTTTCTATTTTTAGGATTTAAAAAGCTGAATTGCTGAAAATTGATGTTCGGTATTTCCAATCCTAGTTCATTGTGTAGGCATTGATTTGAATGTAGACAAGGCTTCAATTCCCCATATTCAGTATTTACCACTAGGTCTAGGCTTATAGTATCAGTCTGGGAGATTTGGATGTTCAGAGTCAAAATGTCAGTCACATTTAAAGGTCAGGAAATAATGGAGATGGCAGCATTGGATCAGTTGTCCAGGAATGGTAAATGTCAGCCAAATTAGGCATATAAAAAGTGATAATTAAACATTAACAGATATCAAATTGTCTATTTTGGGGTATAGATTTGAATTCGAGCTAACATGGAAAAGCTGTCCTTACTCAAAATATATTGTTCAAAAATGTATTCTTTTGCTTGTTTACTCAAATTTTAGTATGACTGATTTGTCCTATATTGCTGAAGTCAATAGGAAATAAACCATATTTTAATCTAGGCTTAGCATTCAAATATTCTTGACAATATCTTAAGTTATTATCAGTCACCAAATTATTTGAGATTTCATTTTATGAATTCAAATGATTTACAAGCAGATTACAACAAATTCATAGTAGAGTTATTTTTAACCCCCCTCCCCCCAAAAAAAATGTTTTGAAATTTATACTAATGGGAAGTAAAAATACTTCAAATACTATGGACATTATATTCCATTATGACCAAAATGATTCAATACTTCATTTTATAAAATCATTGGATTTGTATGTTAAATATGATATTATGTAATGTAACTAAGAAATAAGCATGTCTATTTATCATAACAATTAGTACATTGACAATTGTATTAAGGTTAGAACCCGAACTTGACTTCAAACCTTTTGTATACTATGTACCTATATGATTAAATATGTTCAAATCAAACATGATCAATCGTTACTGGAGTTATGATGACCGTATGAAGATTTTTTTGTTATATCTGGTATATCTTAAGGTGGCCCACTACATCTGGGAAAAGTTTCTCAAAACAGCACGATATGATTTAATTATGAAAGATATGATGATATATAAATATTTATACATGTGAAAAAGATGGAAAATATGAAATTTGAATGTAAAAAACATGATTTTCAAAAATTTCTCGCGGTAAGTATGAACAAAAAGTCCTTGGCGGATTCGAACTCGGGACCTGCGGTTTGCTAAACCAATGCTTTACCTACTGAGCTATGAAGCTATACAATCGATGTGATCGAAACAAGCTATTTCGCAAACTATTTAAATCGCCATCTTGTGACGTTGTGTTATTAAAGGCAAAAGCTTTAGTGTAGTGGGCTACCTTAATAGGGATGCTATTTTTAGTAAATAAGGTAAAGATAGTATCATACAGTAAATGTAAATGTTGCACAAGTCAGATGCATATCTAGATGTGGTAAATACAAATGTTTTATAATGAGATAAAGTGCATCTCCCAATAAGACTACCCACTCTGATTGATATTTTAACATTATGATTTGATTGTCTGTCCAAGTGGCAGGATATTTTAACATCTATGACGAACTTAATTGTATGTCCATGTGGCAGGATATTTTAACGTTATGATGAACTTGACTGTCTGTTCCTGTGTATTTTAACATCTATAATGAACTTGATTGTCTGTCCATGTGGCAGGGTATGCCACATGGACAATCAAGTTCATTATAGATGTTAAAATATCACATGGACAGACAGTCAAGTTCATCATAACATTAAATATCCTGCCACATGGACAGACAATTAAGTTCGTCATAGATGTTAAATATATCCTGCCACTTGGACAGACAATTAAGTTCGTCATAGATGTTAAAATACCCTGCCACATGGACAGACAATCAAGTTCATTATAGATGTTAAAATATCACATGGACAGACAGTCAAGTTCATCATAACGTTAAAATATCCTGCCACATGGACATACAATAAGTTCGTCATAGATGTTAAAATATCCTGCCACTTGGACAGACAATCAAGTTCATCATAATGTTAAAATATCAATCAGAGTGGGTAGTCTTATTGGAGATGCACTTTATCTCATTATAAAACATTTGTATTTACCACATCTAGATATGCATCTGACTTGTGCAACATTTACATTTACTGTATGATACTATCTTTACCTTATTTACTAAAAATAGCATCCCTATTAAGGTAGCCCACTACACTAAAGCTTTTGCTCTTTATAACACAACGTCACAAGATGGCGATTTAAATAGTTTGCGAAATAGCTTGTTTCGATCACATCGATTGTATAGCTTCATAGCTCAGTAGGTAAAGCATTGGTTTAGCAAACCGCAGGTCCCGAGTTCGAATCCGCCAAGGACTTTTTGTTCATACTTACCGCGAGAAATTTTTGAAAATCATGTTTTTTACATTCAAATTTCATATTTTCCATCTTTTTCACATGTATAAATATTTATATATCATCATATCTTTCATAATTAAATCATATCGTGCTGTTTTGGAGAAACTTTTCCCAGATGTAGTGGGCCACCTTAAGATATACCAGATATAACAAAAAAAATCTTCATACGGTCATCATAACTCCAGTAACGATTGATCATGTTGATTTGAACATATTTAATCATATAGGTACATAGGTATACAAAAGGTTTGAAGTCAAGTTCGGGTTCTAACCTTAATACAATTGTCAATGTACTAATTGTTATGATAAATAGACATGCTTATTTCTTAGTTACATTACATAATATCATATTTAACATACAAATCCAATGATTTTTATAAAATGAAGTATTGAATCATTTTGGTCATAATGGAATATAATGTCCATAGTATTTGAAGTATTTTTACTTCCCATTAGTATAAATTTCAAAACATTTTTTTTGGGGGGAGGGGGTTAAAATAACTCTACTATGAATTTGTTGTAATCTGCTTGTAAATCATTTGAATTCATAAAATGAAATCTCAAATAATTTGGTGACTGATAATAACTTAAGATATTGTCAAGAATATTTGAATGCTAAGCCCTAGATTAAAATATGGTTTATTTCCTATTGACTTCAGCAATATAGGACAAATCAGTCATACTAAAATTTGAGTAAACAAGCAAAAGAATACATTTTTGAACAATATATTTTGAGTAAGGACAGCTTTTCCATGTTAGCTCGAATTCAAATCTATACCCCAAAATAGACAATTTAATCTGTTAATGTTTAATTATCACTTTTTATATGCCTAATTTGGCTGACATTTACCATTCCGGACAAACTGATCCAATGCTGCCATCTCCATTATTTCCTGACCTTTAAATGTGACTGACATTTTGACTCTGAACATCCAAATCTCCCAGGACTGATACTATAAGCCTAGACCTAGTGGTAAATACTGAAATATGGGGAATTGAAGCCTTGTCTACATTCAAATCAATGCCTACACAATGAACTAGGATTGGGAATACCGAACATCAATTCACATATTCAGCTTTTAAATCCTAAAAATAGAAACAGCTGATTCTAAATCTGAACCTGACGGCTACACAGAATTACACACAAGATGTCTGTTTATGTCATACAGATCATTCTCCCTGAATGTCCTTCCGTTTGGTTTTCTTCTCTATATCTATATAGTACATATCTACTGCTCTCAATGCAGTCACTATGTTATTTGGATCCTCACTGTAGCTAACTTCGATATCCATTTTTTCTGCTCTTCATGGGACCAGGAATGAAAGCACAAGCATCTGTGCCTCAATTAAAATTTTTTCATCTGGTGTGGCACTTTTCCCGGGGGTCGGGACATTCATAATGATGTCTCTGATACATCTCACGCACACCCTCATATTCCCACACCTTGATATCATTTGCCCAGTGTTTTGTGGAGAGAAGACTGTTTATAAGTAAAGATGAAAAGTTTGCATCACTTAAAAAATCACTTTCACCATCCTGATCTGAGCTGTGATCTGAGCTGTGCAATTTGGTCAACATGGATGTTACGGTAGATATTAATTTTTCTTGATCAATGCTAAAAAACTGGATTAACTTCTGTCTGAGACCAAGCAAGATGAAATGTTTACAATATATTTCAAGAGTTTTACATAAGTTTTCCCAGTATACCGTTCCTTGGTTCCCATTAGTTTCAGAATAAAGCAAAAACATTCTGAGACAATAAGCATCTATTTTCTATGCCATGTGTTATTTTGTATGGGTAGCTTTCCCTGACAGTTTGCTAGTAGCAAATTGGATCCACTAACAAAATGTGACAGAGACTGCTGTGAAAAAACTGGTGGCAAATCATGTAGAAGTTTTGGAATGCAGGTGACAATGCACAAATCTTGCAAGTGTTTATATGATGCAAAACCACCATTTTGATCTCATAGGTCATGGAATGCTCCCATCTTGAATATATCCTGAGAACATTGTCTCTGATATAAATTTCAATATCATGTACGCATAACGATGATCTTGTGACGCACTTTTCAGCAATCTTATTTCTGGTATCACAGTTTGAAATTCTCCAACATGTATTGTGTCCAAATTTACACATCTTAGGCACAAGGTAGCATTCATGATTCAACACTGGAGATTTAACACTGGTACAATCCTCATGTACTGAGGTCTCCATTGTCAATACTCAAAAGCTGGTAAGAAATCTACTAATACATACAAATAATACTTTGTTCCGTTTTATCTTGAAGTTATTGGGATCTGGCACTGTAAGAAATGTGACTTGCTTGTCCATTTCAACACCAGACTGCAGTTGTTATAGTATGGGGACCGACATCATCCCAGTGGCTAACTGCATGATCCTGATGATCTGTGTTCCGTACATATTTCACATCCTGGTCAGGTTTAGAAACAGTTCCATGCACACCATATTTACAACACTCATCTTTCTGAAGAAATTTCATTTGGCCATCAAAATGGAAACAATTACACATGTAATTCACCACATTCATTATTCAAAGCTAAAAGAAAAGAGAATTCTGTCCCCTTGTAAACCACTTTCTGGACTGTGAAAACAGTATTTCAAAAACTGTCTACTTTCATTCAATAACTTTTCATATATCCACTGCAGCTTTCCATTAATAATAATTTGTTGTACAAAGCCTTATCTAGTACAGCTAAAAAGTCAAACTCTATTATAGGTTCTCTTGTGACTTGAAAATTTCCAGTTTCTAGTTCCTTCCTCCATACTTCCACAAGGTATAATTTTCTCACAACCAAAACCACTCAACAAAAACAAACCAAATTTGAGAAGCTATGACATGC
>CAJDSM010035581.1:0-10898 GCA_903981925.1 Ostrea lurida | reverse complement strand
CATGCGACCGAGTAATCAGCTCAAACCTACGACCGAGTAAGTCAGCTATAATGTAAACCTTTAACGACCGAGTAAGTCAGCTTTAATGTACATTAAGTTGCCCGGAAGTCATGGGTATAATAATGTGTAATGATTGAAAATACCTTTTAAAATATGAGGGTAACAAAATATAATCGTGCGTGCGTGTAAATAAGAGATTATTCCCGTCAGAGTGGCTATTTTGGCACCTGCTCAAAACTTAATCAAACTGAACTCCGGTTTTCTTATATTTAGCGCAAATGAACCTGTGACGTCACAACACAGCTTGTTTTGAAGCAAGAGTATGGTATTGGCGAGTTGGCGAGCGATATTCCCCACTTCCTCAGACGAATCGACCTTCACGTGTTTTTGAAGCGTCTTCGCTTGAAGATTTCCTACCGGGACGCATGGATAATTGTCCCGTAAAGCAACGGATTCTGATGAACAATGAGGAAAATACTGACAACTGAACAACATCGCTTGGAAAACACAGATGGTTTAGGCGCTGTGGAATTCATCGTCGCAAAAGTCATACGGTCAATCTCGAATCTTCAATCTCGATTCGTGATGTCAAATCATCCGACTTGGGGTCTGTGTATATAGGTGACAATCCTTGTGTATCTAATGTTTTATGGCAGGCGCCGTACCCTAATCACTATCTGACTATGCAGGTAAATTAAGGGCGTTCAATTAAAAATGGGTATTGGGAAAGTACTTGGTTCCGACTGATGAATTAATTATTTTAATTGACACAATAGATATCAAAAAGATTTAGGCTACTGTTTAAAACCAATTTTCTACTGGCAATACTTGGGTTTTGCATACTATCCCTATACATATATCCGTATGCAGCTTCCTACACCTTTAGAGCATCAATTGCCGACGAAACCTGTGTTATTCACATAATCTGTCCTCACCGCACGTGCAAACGGATGCTATACATTGTACACCTTTCATTGCTATTTTAGGGAAAAATAATTGTCATAAACGAATTGAACTGTATCTTTGAAATACCATTCCGACTATTCAAGCGAACTCTCCTCTCTCTCTCTCTTACCTCTCTCTCTCTCTCTCTTTCTTCTCTCTCTCTCTCCTCTGTGTCGTGTATCCTAACCTTCATATCAAAGTCCATTAAAAGAGCTAAAGAAAATTGACCATGTTTATAATTTTTTGTTTGTGTTTATATCTACTTGGATTACAGACTTCAATGAAGCGGCCAATATCTGGGTTCGTCGAATGCCGGCACCTTAATTCTAGTACATGTAGTATTCGCCCCGGCCTCGTCGCAACCCTTTCTCACGACACGTGCCGCACAGAGAAAGGGTCATTTTTATTTGATAGACAAACGATCACTTAATTACGTCGGTATTAACATGATATTGTTAAGTTTGATTTTCATGACCTTGGTTCGTCTCGAAAAGAATCGGTAGTTTCAGGCACATGAAAATGCATAGAAACACAAGTTCAAAGTCTGACAAAAGCTAATTACGAGTATACCTTTATCACCACTGTTTATATCTAAAACTTACATATTTTGTGTAAATCGATGCCGCTTGACAATTATAAATTACGGGGGGGGGGGGGGGGGGGGGGGTGTAATCCTTACCAGGTTTACATTATAAGCTGACCTACTCGGTCGTAGGTTTACATTATAAGCTGACTTACTCGGGCGTAGGTTCTAATGTACATTATATGCTGATCGACTTACTCGGTCGTAGGTTTACATTATAAGCTGACTTACTCGGGCGTAGGTTCTAATGTACATTATATGCTGATCGACTTACTCGGTCGTAGGTTTACATTATAAGCTGACTTACTCGGGCGTAGGTTCTAATGTACATTATAAGCTGATCGACTTACTCGGTCGTAGGTTCAAATCTATTTCTTGCGGCCTGATCTGCACAGCATATGTATTTCTATCTCCATCCACCAACCGATCATCCTGCCAAAAGTAAAACAAACCTCAAATAGCCATGAATTTATAAATATTATTGTTACAGAATGTCTACATCGCAAAATAAAAAAGGCAGGTGGTTCACTGTATCTTGGAAAAGTTTCTAAAAACACCACAAAATGATTTGATTATGAATGATACAATGATTCATAATGAACATACATGTCATATGTCAAAGTGGTGGAAAAAATGAAATTTTGGATCCAATTTATAAAAACATGATTTTCAAAAATTTCTTCCAGTAAATAGTATGTGAACAAGTCCTGGTAGATTTGAACTCGAGACCTGTGGTGTACCAACCTGACGCTATACCAATTTCACAAAACATTTTTAAATAGCTATTTTGTGATGTGCCGCATAGAGTATAAACCCTTCCTACAGTCCTGGAAACGTTCTACTTTACCACACGCACGCAGAACGAACAGTGACCGCACGCTGAACAATGAATGAAAAATGACTGAACTCACGCTGAACGCACAGAAAAATGGTATAGAAGAACATTTCAGGGACTGTAGTTCCCGTTGTCTAAAGTTTTATTTCAGTGCAAAATCCTAACTGAAATGTAAATACCATTTATTTAGTAATTACTAGGTTTTTGTTATTAAGTTTGATACTGACCGTCTTGATTACTGATACATTCAATTACTTTGAAGAAAAAAAAGAGAGTAAAATTTCATATTTGATTTATCCCATCCCTGATTGATACAGCGACTTTTAGAACCTTACAATGTCAAACATTTAATATGATAAAGTAGAAGCTGATCAGCTAGAGGTAGGCTGCACGACATATACACCTCCCTGATCATGCAGCTAGAGGTAGGCTGGACGATCTATACACCTCCCGGTCCTATTAGCTAGAGGTAGGCTGCACGACCTATACACCTCCCTGATCATCTAGAGGTAGGGTGCACGACCTATAACACCTCCCGATCAGCTAGAGGTAGCTGCACCCCTATACACCTCCCTGATCAGCTAGAGGTAGGCTGCACGACCTAATACAACCTCCCTGATCAGCTTAGGGTAGGCTGCACGACTATACACCTCCTGATCAGCTAGAGTAGGCTACACGACCTATACAACTCCCTGATCAGCTAGAGGTAGGCTACACGACCTATACACCTCCCGGTCTTATAGCTAGAAGTAGGCTGACGACCTATAGACCCTCCCTGATCAGCTAGAGGTAGGCTGCACGACCTATACACCTCCCTGATCAGCTAGAGGTAGGCTGCAACGACCTATTATACACCTCCCTGATCAGCTAGAGGTAGCTCATGACCTATACACCTCCCGGTCCGAGTCATCAGTCATTTTGTAGACAGACAACACTGTCCCTGTTACTCGATCAGTCCTGTATAAAACTCTACAATAATAAAACAGTACTTACCCTGGGCTTTGTCAGGACAGACGAGGGATTGACGATGTCTTTACACCTGGGCTGGTCGTTGACCAGTTTCTGGTGAGTGGTCAGAAGATCACACCTAGGGTAATTATTGGTATCGTATTCCTACACAACAAAACAGTCATTCATTATTAACCAGCAATTGATTAATAACCAGTTAATGTTAAGATATATTTGTGTTATTTGTTCATGTGTTAGGATTTGTAATACATTAATCAATAAAACATACTACATGTACATACTACTAATTATAAAAGACACTGAATATTTCATATGATATCTGAATGACAGAATGGAATGATTATATCCTTTTCCCAAATGTTTTCCCCAAATCTGTTTTTCCATGTCAACCAATCTATGAATTTTGACCAACATTTTGAAGTGTCTTCTTTCATGGTTCACCACTAGTGCATAAAATGTGATACCTTGGTGATGGTATGTAGAAAATATTAAAGCTTTATCTTAATTAACCCAGTCAAGAAGAACTGTGATAACAGACAAACAGACAGACACCCTATATGATTCTTCCCTTCATAAACAACTACCTTTACAAAGAATATGAAAGCTGTATGTATCATAATGAAAGTGTATTAAACTTGGATTGATAGTTTATAGTAACTTTGACCTCATGACCACAACTTCTCTAGGACCTGGTGTCTTCTTAACCATCAACTACCTTTGTACGAAGCACAAAACAGTCTACGTTGATATCTTTTTGATTTATCATGTCACTTATCATAAAAGAATAGCGAAGTTTGATTGAGTGTCTGATGTGACCTTGACCTATGACTTCAAAATTTGTCGATATCTCCCTTTCTTGGTCAACTACCATTGTATAGAAATAAAATATGAAAGCTTTTATCTCTAAAAACTATGCAAGACTCTGTGTCACAACCCAGGTGATGACAGACAGACGGATGACAGGACAGAAATCAAGCCAGCATGATAAACAGTTTATAAAGATTTACAAATGTTGTGCCCTGTCAGTTCTACTGTATGCATCAAAATGCTGGAGGAGATTATCCAAACTTCGGCCTTTCCCACCAGAAATCTACGAAAATCCCAACATATACTTTGGACCATCACCTCAACACTGTAAGTTTTTGTTAGAAATGACCTTGCAGGAAGCCTTGTACTCCTATCGGGAAAGCAATTAATCTTGAAAATGACCCCACATAAGACACCAGAAAAGAGACCCCAAGAACACAAGGAAACAAATTTTAAAGGTCTAGATCATAGCTCGGGGACAAGGGCAAAGATGGCTGAAGACGAGACAGCAGGGGACGTCCTTTACATGCTGTCCTGCATGCCAACTGGCATAATGGCCTAATGGGCAGAAAGTACATGTAAGCAATTCCATCTTGAAAACGACCCTAGAGTAGTACAGTAGGACATCAAACGAAGAAGCCTGAAGACAAGGAAGGCCCAAGAATACAAGGAAACAAATTGTTAAGGCAGAGAAAAGAGGCCTATTAAGGGATAGCTGAGGAATAGTGGCAAACATGACTGAAGACCAGTCAGCAGTAGAAGTCCTTTGCTGCTGTCCTGCAAGCCAAACGGGCATAATGGGCAGAAAGTAAGGAAACTTTTCATCATTTACATCTCTAAATTTATCTACACGTAAAACTTACAGCGTCTGTACAGAAGGCACACAATGTGGAAATGGCGATGCACTCTCCACATGTTGTGGTTTTCTCCTTTAGACACGGGTTTTCCTGGGTTGGTTTCAAACTGTCAGACCCTGTAAAGCAAAATAACATCACAGAAATATAGAATCTGATGCATACATTCAGGTTCCCTTTATATACGATATTGCTACTACTTCGGCATGCTAGAGGTTCATGGCAAAATACATGTGCTTTTAATGTGGTGCCGCTTTGAAGGGATGTTCACCGAGGCTCTAACTTGTTATTAATATTGATACCAAATGCTACAGTAACTACATATAATAGACCATATGCACATGTATGTAATTAAACAACAAATCAAACATGAAGGACCAATGATTAAAAAGCACAAGACTATACAACAACTTTTTTTAAAACTTCTTTTTTCCTACTCGTTCATTCAGAGAAGTGGCCATAAAATTGTTTGTCCATGAGAATATCAATCCCACTAATTTCTTAAATTTGACAAGTTTTCAATGATTAAAATAACTAATTGTTAACGCAAAAACTATACTGTACTGACTAATTTGATGTGTGAATAATTTGTCATTTTTATCAACATATTAAACAAATTTGTATTTTGAAACAAATCTTGTTCTGATCGAAATAGCATTGCACATGTCGAAATAGAAAAAAAATAACACAACCAAATTATCTTTGAAATGAAGGAAAAAGTGCCGGACAATGCTCATATTCTCCACAGTCCCATGATGACAACACACATAATGAAACTTGAAAGAGCAATATGTATTTAATATATGTACAACAAAATTATAGCCTATTGCTGTACTGAATCATTTTCACCCATATGTAAGTCAGGTTTGACAAGGTAGCATGCAGTAGAGTATTATAATCATGCCTGTAATCAATAAATTTGCAAACAGTGGGAAAAAAAATCCCAACACAAAATGAAGGAGATATACAATGTATCTATATCTGATGAATCAGCTAAAAAAAATTATATGATTTTGTTTCCTTTTAATATCCTGGTTTAACATTATCCATGTATATGTACTTGAAAATTTGCACCACAAATTCTTTGAGATATTTCACATACATGCTCTTCACAATATTTTCTGTACTTATAAAATGTTAATTTTCATCACCACATGTATATTATGAATGGTACTTCATCAACATGTGTATCCTGTTTGTTTCGTGCACTTTATAGTAAGGACATACGTGATGTTTCCACAACATTCATGATTTCACGTTCATTTGCACTCGTCTCATTTTTACAAAAAATATTGGGGTATATGTGTTTCAGAGTTAGCCTATTAAGACAGTTCCTGCATACTGCAAGTGAAAAATATAGAGTCAGTTCTAGTGTAGTATGTACAGTAAGTTGTATAAATGTAGCAAAGGAAGAGAGAAAAAATCTTCGACACAAATCTGGTATCGAACCCAAGACCCTTAGGTGATTTAACCAGTAAGCTTACCTAGATCAACGTACATGTGTAAAGAGGACAATGACACTCTAATGTGGAGGGAACCAAAACGACGTGGAAGAAATTGAAATAATCTAGTAAGATTGTAATCTGAGATCAAGGAGATGCGACTTTGTAAGATCTCAACCATTCTTTATGAGGAACTTCAGGATTTTAACAAATATTTCTAGACAATGTACAGCTTCAGCTTGTCTTTAGTTATTAGAGCATTCTGGCTCACTGCAAATTCATTCTAACTTAAATAAAACTTCAATGAAAATCAATGCAGGATAATAGTCAGTCATGTTGTTTACAGATACTATAGAATCCCAAATAGATGGAAATGATCAGAAAAATAACGACAGTTCGTTATAGGAATCACAATCCATTCCCCGAGAGACACTACACGTATCTGGGAGACTTCTATAATATTTGCATGAATTTGCTTGCATAAGTAACAAGCCAGAGTTCTTGAAATCTACTTCTGTGATATTACTATTAGATATTTCAAGATTTTTATCAATCCAAATGAAATGTACTGTGAACTTTTCTAGTCTGACGAAATTTTCAACCAGAGTCAAATCCTTTGGACTGTTCATGGAAATTATATATGTGTTCGGACAAGGTTCCTAAAATAATACAGTTCACCTAAATAGTTTACTTACGAAGATCTTGTGCTGCTAATTTCCCAAGCACAATTAAGAAACAAAGAAACGTTGAGAAGCAAGTTGTGGAAATGGAAGGCGACATTTTCCTCCAGAATCTGAAAGTTAGCAAAGTAAATCTGATTGTACATTAAAACTAAATTTGTGCAAGTTTACATATCTTGTTTATCATCAATACAGAGACGACGTGGAACTTGATCTACATGTATACAAATAGGCCTATAGCTTGAAATTTTGCTCACCAACACATGGGTACAAATCCTGTATACTAAATCAGAAATATGCCCAACAATTGAACTTTCACAACATCAGAATATCTTTGATAATCAAACAATACAGAAATTAGTCAATCCTGTGTTAGAGTGATTCATTGATAAAAAACGAAAGAGAAAGGAGAGCTGTTTTCGATTCTCTGGGATTGCCCGTGCCAATATAAATAAAATATAAACAGGTTTCGCTTCTCCAATTCAGGAGAGAAAATCCTGAGGCAAAAAAATCGAGTAAAGTATGCAGTACTTACCCTTATCAGATAATAATTATCAATTATTAAGAAAACCAATCACTTTGTACTTAAAGTTTGCAAAAATATTAATCATGTAACCCAGCCTAATAAGGCATTTCCGGTATATGACGTCACAAATTTCTTAGTCAAATCATACGTAGAATATTTCGGATAGAGCGAAGGGAACCTGGCATATACTGTAGGGACCGTGCAATATTTCTCACCGGGGTGGTACCGGTTCATTTGAAAATTCAATGTTAAAAAAGTATGGTGTCCCATGCAAACGTTATATGCTTTGAGTAAAAAAAAAAAAAAATGGTGTCCTACACACAAAGCGCAATTATATAATGACACAAATGTATCGAGTACTATGAAATGGTTTTTTTCCATAACGAACACGCATTGCAGATAGACAAAAATTAGAGAGAGCAATTCTTAATATAAAGGTTAAGAAGATAAATTAGTTTTATATGATAAATGCAAACAAAAGTACTGAGTTGTTTTCTGTCTTTTTTTTTTTTTTTTTTCAATCATAAAATTACATGTATGGATGTAAATGAATACATCATGTAGAGAGAGAAAATCTCCAGAATTAATGTATGGTCGTGCTATTAATATTTGAAAAATAATGACAAAGATATGCAAGTTACAAAACAAAAAACGGATGGAACACTTGCTAGGGTTAACTTTCATATTTAAATCATTCTCTTTGAATCAATTAATGGGGGAAATGTTTGCATTTTTGTCAATGTAAAAATCAGTGGCGTAGCTTGCATGTATATGCTTGGATGCTATAGATGAAAGCATCCACATCATTTTGCCTTTTTTTTTTTTTCGGATGTGATTGTCTACTTTAAAAAAGAGACCATATTGTTTTGCAACTGTCAGTCTGTGGACCATGTGTTGTCCGCTCAATATGTTTTGAACCCTTTGCTTGATAGCTACGAAACTTGGTACAGGAGTTGCCCTTAGGAAGTAGGTGATCCCTATTGGTTTTCAGGTTGCATGGCCAAAGGCAAGGTCAAACCACTAAATACTTGTTGTATCTGTTATTTTCTAAACAGGTACCAGTACCTCTAATTAGGTCAATGTCAATTTCTATTCCAGGGGATGACCTGGGGGGTATTGCATCTTAGGCTGGAAGGTCAATCTGCTGAAATAACTTGTTCTTTGCTAGATTGAAATCTAATCATAACTTGATCTTTTACTCTTATTTGATTAATGATTGGGTTAAAATACCAATTTGTATATATGAATATATTGCACCATGGCGACATGTCTGTATTTTTTAACGTCAAATTCCTGTACGTGAGACGTTTTTGGTAAAAAGTGTTCGACATCGGCTATGGCAAACGCAGATGCATGCATCTGATCATACATCAAGAGGGGGGGGTATCGAGACAGTACCATCATCCAAACCACCATACCTCGATATCGCTTCCTGCGAGTAATAAAAACGCCGCGTGTGACAGTGTGATATTGGAGATGCAGGCGGACGTTTACATCGCATACTATGTTAAAAATGTTCTGCATCAATAACAGCAAAATATTCCTCTTTCGCCCGCCATTCACTAGCTATGACATATACTATATGCGATATCCTTTATGTTTCATTATATGTGTATTTAAAAAATATATAGTTTCTTGGTGAAAACAATTAGAATTCTGTTTTAAATGATAAATTCGGGAGTTGGAGTTACGTTCATAAAAAAATAATAATAACTTGCCAAACACCACAAAAAGTAATGGCCTTCAATGTTTCTGACGAAAAAAAAGCATTTTATACCATGAAAACGGCTTCAGATATATATCCTCGTAATCCCATAAAATCGTTTTCGGCAGGGGGGACCCACTGTGGGATCTTGAGCAGTCCCAAGACCACTTGCTACTTTGAAGCATCCACTTGAGTTAGACCCTGGCTACGCCACTGAAAATAGATGATCCACACACAAAAAATCATTGCCCCATGGCCTGTTGTCACTAAAAAAAATTGTGTTTTGCACTGGTCCCACCCTGGTAATAATCGAAAGCATCTGGTCCCTTAATTAGTAGATTTGGGAAAATAGTTGTAACAGAAAGAGAGAAAATGCTACAGACCAGATAGAGATTCAAACCCGTGCCCCGTCAAATGTTAGGACTTTTTTGCCCCCCCCCCCTACGAGAAATAGTCCAGAAACCATCTGCCCACTGACGATGTAATTCGTCTGGCCGCTACATTCAAATCGATGAGCTGCGGGGAGAATTGATTTTAATTAGATTAAAATGCATTCCTCCCTCCTTTTAAAATGTCTTATTCAATGAAATTTATTTATCAGTAATTCCAAGTGCTGCATGCACTCTACGCGGCACCAATTGTAAACGCAACGGAAGAACCGCGGGATTCGAACACAGGCACCTGAAGTGTGGATTGTTGTTAACCCCCCCCCCCCCACCTCAACAAAATTTGAAAAAATAAATACAGAAACGAGAAATTATCTATAATATGTGATTTCCCCGGCCGCCGATGATCACTTTCTGCTGGGGGCCTCCAGGTCCAATGAAAATGCTAAAATCTCTCAGCTTTCGGGGGACCCCATACCTGTGCTAACCCTGGTCTAACTGGGGACTAAAACGGTCCCCAGACCACTTGTCTTAGTCTTGTGCACCCCCAATAGATTGATTGAATTGATAAGAAGTACCATAAGAGAGAGAGCACACCTCCAACGAGGAATTCAGATGATCCCTCAAGATCCGCTCTAAAAAATTAGTATTCCAACAAATGTACCACTAGCTCGCGCTATCTCATGCTGGACCACCAGACCAACACATTGGTGTCTTCTTCGTCAAGAGAATAGCATGACGGAACGGCCAGGGGCATCACCGTATAATTTTAGTAAATAAGAGGTCCTTGGCTTTTCCCTAGGACAAATGCGCGATTCTTCATTCTTCCTAGGTAGTGTAACGTGTTAGCGGTCACCTATACCAGGTGCTGACCACACGCTCGCCGTTTGCTTTAACTTGCAGTACGTATCAAGACAGAACTCTACCACATCGCCCAGACAAAGCACTACTTCCTCTCTAAGCGACGGCATTATAAGTTCCGTTTATATCTGTCCGCCTACACTAGAGGCCAAAGCAGGATTAGTACAAATGAGGATATTGATGATAAATCATGAAAGAATTCGATGAGTTTAATTTATGCATTAGTATATTCAATATTATGAATACAAACAAGTCGATCTTGTCCAGATTTCAGCTATAAAAGTTTTTAGTTTTGGCAAGAAGAA
>CAJDSM010035580.1:0-10460 GCA_903981925.1 Ostrea lurida | reverse complement strand
CAACGAAAAGTATATACGTTACTTTTTAACTTTTTGTTTTGAAAAAATGTATGTATCAAGCACATCTCGCTCTCTCTCTCTCTCTCTCTCTCATTCTCTCTCTCTCTCTTCTCTCTCTCTCTCTCTTCTCTCTCTTCTTCTCCTCTCCTCTCTCTTCTCTCTCTCTCTCCTCTCTCATGACATTAATATACGTTAAACACCCCGGAACTGCCAGGCTTGGAGCGACATCATTCTTTACATTTATGGTCATATTGATGCCTTTCCCGGTTGATAAGTTTCTTTCATTTCCTATCACGGTATCGCTTCCAATCGAGTACGTTTTTCTCGGTCAAATATCTGCCCAACCAATTGGTGCTTTAAACAACATGATTGATCACTGGGAAGCAAGGAAATGCAGTATAGAGCAATTATCTGTCAAATCACAAAGGAGTTATCGGTTGCAAGCTTTTGTCCAAAGAAATATCAAAGTAAAAAGTTAAACCCCAATCGTGTGAAAATGTTAACAGTCCAGGCACAATCTCTTATTCCATGCTAGCCTATCAAAGCTATAGATCTATAAGCTCAACAAAAGCTATCTAAAGTAATTGATTTAGCATATTCATATCTTTTATTCTATTTTAATGTTAATTTCCAAAAGCATATTTCACTTGTTGAAAGGTCCTCCTCGGAATCGCGGCGAACTAGTCTATGTTCTCTCACTCACTGCGAATTATAACAAAATGGGATCTGCAGTGTAACATACAGATACGAAAATATCTCATCCAGGAACCGCTCATATATACTCGCGTATAAGGGTCAATTACTACACCCCCTATTAAAAAACACAAGGAATGAAACAGGTAGATTCCTCAAACATCATTTCAAATTAGCTCGTTTCGAATTTCTGCTCTTTATGCAACTAACCCTCGAAATGTTTCGCTGCTATTATAATTCATTCTTATGCTATCGATCACTATAAATATAATCATCGAACGTCTGATAAATCGGAATATTCAGATTTGTTTCAAGAAACACTTGGTACTCATCCCCATCCAAAGCAGGAGCCATTTCCAGTTATCCCGAGTAGATAGATAATCATCCACTTTGAAAAGTCGATATTCATATTTGACACTATTCATTTTTGATAATTTGTTTTATTTCTTTAAATTAGTGTAGAATGTACATTTTAATAAATAAATTAGTTCATTATTTCGATGAATAAAAAAAAAGATATATGGACTACCATATTGAGAGCAATTGGCCCATTCTGCTGTTAAGTCTTCATTGAAGACTCATTTAGCAGGCGGTATCATCCTCATATGCTACAATGATATGTGCAGATTTATTTGAGAACCACAGGTCCTTCCATGAATTCATCACATTAGAGAATTCCTAGTGCATGGCCGACAACATGAATGTTTGATAACATCCCACCACTTAATGATTATACACGCGAGGAATTCTCGTGGCTACCAGATTGACCTACAAATACATGCTAAAAGGACATATCACCTGAGACATATTAAAGGTTAGGAAATATATAAATATCATAAAAACAATATTATGCGTCAGTGGCCTAATGGTTAGGTCGTGGGACTCATCGAACCGACCCAAAGGTTGTGAGCTTTTCGAATCCTGGTCCGTGCAGGCCGACGTCTGTGTCTTGGGAAAGCACTTACTACGAATCTTCCTCACACTCCATATCCCAATGTGTTAAAGGCTGTACGTGGCTATAAAGACAGTGATAAGATCTTGTCAGAATGGTTTGGTCGTCTACGCGCTGTCTGAATGGCAGTTTTGCCACTGAGAAAAGGTTCTGGATTGTTAAGGTTCTGCCGGTAAAAATGCATTGTAAGCGGCTTTGAGTACTTAGGTTAGATAAAGCGCTTATATAAATCCAATCATTATTTATTATTATAATCATGAAGATCTTGTCATCTTTTTTTTTCCAGAATTAACAAATTAAAAAATGTTTTGAACTTCAAGTTTGTTATTGCTGCATCTGAAGAAAAAACTGACGTATAGATCTATTTATGATGTTATGGATTGTTATTCTCTAATTGGAATTTGAGTAACAGTAGAACTTTCAGTCTATATTCAAAAACTGAATATCAAATTACCATGCTATGGGCGAATTGATATTCTGAAGGTTTCAGCCACCCTTATTTTCAAATTTTTTTTTTTCACCCTCAAATTATCTTTGAATCCATACATTATCTTGGAAGTCTGTATCTTGGTGCCCATCAAGTTCAAGATAACAAGGTTCATACTGTACTTCAAGAACAAGGTTCAACTTGTACACAGATAACAAGGTCACTGTAACAAATAATTAAGTTCAAAAAACCGCTGCATAACACAAGATAACCAGGTTTCAGTGTACACAAGATAAAAAAGGTTCAACTGTAACAAGATAACAAGGTTCAACGTACACAAGCATACAAGGTTCCAACTGTACATGTATTTGCAAAAATTGATTTATATTTGTGTAATGTGTATGTATCCGAATTGATCAACGTAATCCAATTATATTGACAAGAATTCAGTTCTTAACATGACATTGGCGGAAAGTTTTGGCAGGCTGTGACTGGGGAGTATTCGGAAATTTCCAGAACGAGACGGCACGATAGCACTATCTGGATCGGAACCAGAGGATGTTTATACAAATGCACTATGACTCGTACGGATCAATCTAGCTAGCGCAAATTCAGGGAAAGTACGAATATATGCATGTAATGCCCAAATTGTTTCCTGTTTTCAGAATTAGTTTCCTCAAATGAATACCGTTTGACCTCGGCCCTGTCTATATCCTTCTGGGTCAGGAAGAAATGGATTCTGTTATCCTCCATGGGAAATTTCCTATCTTTACCCTACCAGAACTTCCGTATGAAGGAGTCCAGACGTCGTTTAGTGAAGGTGAATGTGAAAAAATCCAGATTATGAACGACATCCATTGTCAAGGTATTTTCAGGAAAGCCAAGAAATTTTTGAATGATGATCTAAATGGACCATCGAATTTAATATTCCTGTTTTTGATCAAGTTTTTTTTTTCCTTGGCATCTGTTTGTGTGAAAAAAAATCACATTCTCATTTTTTATCAGACCAATGAAAACAATCTGTTATTCCTAACGTGCACAAATAAATTTACATTCTTGAAGAATTGGGTTATTTGAATTGCCCTTTTTCACATAAGATTATTAAGTCAAAAATAATGAAAGATGTTTGTTGTTTTTTTAAAAAGCAGTGAAGAATGGGGGGAAAATTATATTAAAATTCTTCATGTCACTGAGGGTTTATTGAGTTGTTCAATGTTTCTATGATTCATTACTTTATTAAAAACTGTAACAAAGTTATCATACCATTTGATTTTGAAATAATGAGTATTCGATTACAGTCTTGTATCTATGTAACGTTAGATTAAGAAATCAAATAACTCTTGAAAACAACAGGGGATAAAAATGGCAAGCACCCATATATGAATCGCAAAAAAATTTCCTTGAAGTTATTAAAGATGAATTGTTTTCCTTGACTGAATTTGAATTTTTTTATTCCTTCGCACTTGAACTAGTTGCAGAGAGGCGGATACAGCATCGGTGTCTGTGCGTGCTGTGTGTGTCCTGGAAAACTGTGAATAAGATTAAAAGCAGGCAGTCATCAAGGAACATCAAATTTCACAAATGATTGTCCGCGATGGAGAGAGGATTTCAGGGTCAAGGTCAATATTGACAATGCCTCCAAAATCTGTAAAACAAAGATAGAAGACACAGCAATTATCAGAGGAAATCATCAAAACCTTTCCACAAATGTTTGCCATGAGAGGGACCAATCCTATTGATTTCAAGGTCAAGGTCACTATTAACTATTGCAAAAAATATTTGTGTTGTGAAGGGGATGCTTACAAGCTTTGCGTATGGCCTTGTTCTTTTATTACATTTAATACATCATTCGAGACTAATTCACAGAAATGAATTTCCTCTTTTTTTAGATGCATTTTTATGAACAACAGGACATATAAATTTATACCGGGTATCTGCAGTGTTTTTCTTTGGGTTTAAAATTTGTCAAAAACTTATCAAAATGTTCATTGTAAATGGCTTTCCACAGGCCAAACCGCTATTGCACATGCTTTATATGTTTTAACAAGTTGGATTTGGGAGGGTGGAGTTCCAGGATAACATTATTCCACCACTGTTTATTATAATACAAACTTTTAGGCCAGTTTTCTCATGATTCACAGAAAATTCATTTCAATTCATCAATTCATAGTTTTCATCAACCAATGCTTACGGAACAACTTCCATCTAAACACAGCAAACCACAAGTGTACCAGATGTCAGAAGAGATGAAAGCCTCCCCATGTAGTGTAGAATCAGTTTTACAATCGGGTTTAGTTGCAGGATGTTTGTACATGAATTACTGTAGAATCACTTTAAAACGAAGGGCCAATTTTCACGATTGCTGAATTTTAAATGGTTCATGAGCGTAATTTTCGTGGATTTATATATTGGTAAGAAAGTAACTCTGAAATGGCTTTATTCATTGAGGATGTAAATTTGTGGTAAGGTGGTACATGTTTTACTTGGGAAATAAAGCAGGCTGTTTCAGGTTGAGCTATTGTGGCCCATTGGGCCTACAGTGTTGATGCTTGGTAACTTATATGAGAAGCCCCTATTTGATGAGACACAAAGAAAGTAGGTCTTGAGTGTGGCTGATTCAACATTATCATTTCATTTAAAGCATGTGTTATATTAAAATGTTTATTTATTACCAAATTTCACCTATTCCTTGTGCAGATCTAATAGGAACTTCAAACTATTAAGATAGTATTTATATTTTCATACAGTAAAACATAAGTAGGTTGGGAGATTGAATAATCTAACCATAAAATACATTATATCTGAGTCATGCTTCATGGAATTTGTTTCTTGAATTAGCCGTTCTTTCAGTGAGGTTCTATGGCGTTTTATAACAAACTTTGGTCTACAATGCAGCTCCACTGGGTGCTTGAAATGTATGCTGGTGGATCTCAACACGAGAATTCCAGTAATTCATAGTCGTAGTCATACAGATTGATTTAATTGAAGTAAGATTCCAATAAACCAATTACAGAAAGCCAAAGCATGACTTGTTGACACTGGAGCCAGGACAGTGCATGTACGTTCCTCCGTCACTGGTGGCACCATGTGAGAGTCTGGAGGATGCCCATCAGCATCAACACATGGATCGAAGACTAGTAAGCATTAATCGACATGGGAATTTAAATAATAAGCATTAACACATAGAAGTGAGGATAGTAAGCATTGACACATGGAATGAGACTGTAAGCATTTAACCACATGGGATTGAGATTAGTAAGCATTAACACATGAATAGACAATAAGCATTAACACATGGATTGATAGTAAGCATTAACACACTGGAATGAGATAAGTAAAGCATTAACACAATGGAATGAGACAGAAGCAATTAACACATGGATTGAAAGATAGTAAAGCATTAACACATGAGAAGAGACAGTAAGCATAACACATGGAAATTGAGATAGAAGCATTAACACATGATGAGATAGTGTAAGCATAACCACATGGAATGGACGTAAGACATAAACCACATGGAATAGACAGTAAAACAACGCATGATTCGAGACAGTAAGATAACACATGGATTGAGACAGTAAGCATTAACACATGGATTGGACAGTAAGCTTTAAAACATGGATTGAGATAGTAGCATTAACACATGTATTGAGTAGTACAGGCATTAAACACATGGAATGGAGATATAAGCATTAACACATGGGTTGAGATATAAGCATTAAACACATGAGTTGACAGTAAGGCATTAACACATGGAATGAGACAGTAAACAAACACATGATTGAGACAGTAAATTAACACATGAGGAGATAGTTAAGCATTACACATTGGATTAGATAGTCAAGCATTAACACATGGAATGAGATTGTAAGCATTAACACACGGATTGAGATAGGACAGCCATTAACACATGGAATGAGATAGTTAAAGCATTAAACACCATGCGGTTTGAGATAGTAAGCATTACAATGGATTGAGAACAAGTAAGCATTAACACATGAATGAGACAGTAAACAACACATGGATTGAGGACAGTAAGCCATTAACCCCCACATGGAGATGGAGATTATAAGATAACACATGTTTGAGATAGTAAAGCATTAACACATGGAATTGAGATAGTAAACATTAAAACATGGAATTGAGACCAGTAAACATTAACACATTAATGAGATAGGAAGCCCATAACAGTGATTGTAAACTCATGATAACAACTGAAAGTCACTTGTATGATAGTGTAAGCATTAGTTAAAACACTAATTAAATGGTAGGACTTTGCTGAGGTCCGAGGTATGGAGAAAGGTAAATTTAACTTTACGTCCTAATATTTTATGTAACACAGAGATTGAAGAAAAAATAATGGATTTCAGCCCATCCATTATTGAACAATCCCTTCAAATGAAAGAATATAACAAGCTTTGGTATTTGATTAGGTTAAACACCCACCCCGAGCAAGCAAATATCCATATAGTACCATTAGAAGAATTTTGTATTGCGTGCAGTACACCACAGCCACAGAATTTTTATTGGATATTATGCACAACAATTACAGCAATTGGGATCTGGAATAATGATGACTTAGTATATGCATTTATACATCAATTAATTTAACTTTAATGTGATGATTGAGGGATAGTAAAGAGCATTAACACGAGGAGGGAATGGAACGTATTTTTAAGTTTAAAGACAATTTAGTTATAGCGCGATTCGTATACAACCATGGAAAATTGATTAAATAGCTTAGGAATTATTTGATAAGGTAGCATTAAACACATGGATTGAGAGATAGGTTAAAGATTAACACCATGGGAATGAGATTAGTAAGCAATTAAAACATGGATTTGAGACAGAGTAAGCATTAACACCCATGGGTATAGAGGGATGTAAGCATACACACGGCATGATTGACCATATAAGTAATAGCATTGATAATTATATCCGAACCAATGAATTAGTGGGAGTTGATTTTAGATCGATGGTTTCTACTATTGGTAAGCAGTTCGTATTTTTTAACATGACTAATTGGCCCAAAAATGACGCACAATCATTGTATTATGCACATCAATTTTAACTAATTTGAGAAAGTTTATGAGAAGAAAATAATGTTATAAATAATTTAGGCGCGCGCCTAATTAATGTCAGCACCACTTATATTGATATCCTTTCCGATGAGTAATTAGAGTTTTTTTGATTATTTTTGATACAGTTTAAAATAGTTATGAATCTGGTTGCATCCATTACAATAAACCAACTGTATAAGTATTTATAGTACCAACGCCTATAATTAAATAATTCAGTTTTCCTTGGAGAAATTGAGGTTTTTGTTACAAACAACCGTAATATTAGTGAACAGCATCTCGTCATCTATTAAAACACATGGAAATGATATGACGATACTTAATGGTAAAAACAATAACCTTTACGCTTGCTATAGTCGGTGATTTACACATATTGGGTTGATGTGATTATAAGGACTACGATAGCCTGATTTTAAAAGCATAATAGTATAAATTTGGTTATATGAATATTCATGACGTTAAATAGGAATATGTTTTGAGTATCATCCTTTATATGTTGACAGATGCTCAGAGATTATAAACAACAATATGGGAGCATTGTATATTACACAGTTCTATGAGACCAGTAAACAACACATGGAATTGAGACCGCCTCAGGAGATAAAAATAGGCTAATTATTTACACGCCAGTTCAATGTTGAATATAAAACAAAACTATTCCCGGGGGAAATTAGTTTTTTGACTATTCCCCGTTCGAAAATAATTTCTCCGCCCCCGTCCGGCGTATTGACCCGCCATTGTTTTGTGATTCCTTGTAAATTTGATTGGTTGAGTATCTTTCAGCCGTGATAGAGGTATAACACTTTAAAGCAGAGTTCCACATTAAACACACAAAATTAGTGGTCCGGTCTTCGTGTATGAAACGATTAGTAGGAGCGTAATAACACATTGTTATGACGAGTTACGAAGGAGGATTAGTAGAGCGATATCACGTGCATGACACCGCTTATGGTGTTTGAGATCTAGTTGAAACGCCTATAATCACAATAAGAGATTTGAGATAGTAGAAACAAAACAAAGATAGTGTTGTGTAAAAAGTGCGAGCATAACAATGGATTGACTATCTCTGGAGAACGTATATTTATTTGGAAGACAAAGATATTGTGAAAAACTAACATCATAACAATTTGAGAGATGAGATAATAGGGAAGATATAAGCTATACTTTTAACACATTAAGTTGTGTGGAACGATTGAGTAATACCGGATTTCGTAACCACATTGTGGTGTGCGTAAATTTTTAAGAAAAGAGATTTGTAAGCTAATTGACTGAAACTGGCGATGAGTGAGAAAAGATCACGTGGAGCACTGTATACTTAACATCTATGGACATTGTAAGACCCGCAAGGAAAAAAGGTAGTAAGTCATATATTTAGAGCAACCTTCGAGAAGAACGAAGATATCGAAAGGACAATAGCAACATTGCGATAGATAACATTCACCTGTGGAGAGGACATTTGTGTTTATTTGTTGAGATTCAATATTTTTTATTTACGCCATTTTTTAAGGCAACCAATTTTTAACAATATAAAAATGTTATTTTTTAAACTTTATTTAATTTTGAAAACAAAACTAGACACAACCTATAATAAATTTAATATATGTACTTCCCCTTTCTATGATTCATCTCACTCCAGACCAGGCTTGCCCTGGAAATGGGTCCGAGATTGTGCGACATTGGAAGCACCTTATGCCACAATTTGTAGACATCAGTATAATTACCATACCAGCTTAAATGGTCACATAGGACTTGTGATATGTAGGAAAATAGCATACTATGATTCATACGCCATATTGAACCACTAGGCCATTAACTATTTTTTGCGCCTACGGGCCCACCCGCCCTTCTCGCTTTCCCAAAAAGAAGGTTTTATTTAGTTCTTCATGCCCGGTTGAATTATAAATTAGAAGAGCTATTTCCATAATTCCAACAGTTTCTCACATGCCAAGAATTTTCCTAACCTGTATTCCAACAAGAGCGCAAATTGTGTCATTAGGTTCCTTGATTCTATTCACAAGATATATTGAGTGCTTATTCATCAAACTATTTTTCAAAATATAAAACTCATATTAAACCGGACAGGAACTAAGCATTTATTTTCGGACACATCGATAAGGTCAATCAATGTCTTAGTTCTTCTCTGCACCGGGTGGCAAAAATTTTACCCAGGTCTCGGTGGGCGTATATGTAGGAGGTGAAAGTAGAGGGAAATGACCGGTCTCCAACCCCCGCCTAAGTACATGCCAATTGTTACGTGTCCCCTCGTTCGCGCATTTGCAGTTCCGAATTCGGCACAAAAAAGGGACGTCACGCTTTCGCAGTGCATATTTTTACAACCAGCAACAATCCGGCCCCCCCATAACTTGAATCTTATTTTCAATTACCCTCAGCATTTTAACCTGAAATTTGAGACAAACACACCATTGAAACCTAAATATTTAACACTTCACTTTGTATGATATACTTTTCCGTTTTTGCTTGAAATATATTTCTGCGAACAACCTCTTAATTTCAAAACTCCTATTGTGTACTTAGGCTACTATATGGACCGGAAAGAGTTGGGTGACTCTACTATATTTTGCAGACCTAATTGTTGTTATAAGTTGCTCGGCCCTCATTCAATATAGCAAAGTATAGTGTTTATATTGTAAACTAATGTTATACCCGGAATAGGAGAAGTTCTTTTTAGTAGTTTCATATTTCGGGGGATAAAGATGATTAGAGATAAAACTGTAAAGAGCCCAAGTTATTTGAGTTATATCACTAGAGGAAAAGATGCGTGAGTTAGTGTTAAGAAAATAGTAAAAATTTAATGTAGCAAGTAAATTTGTTCACCATAGAGTGCCCGTGATTATGTCTTAAGATATTTTTGTTTAAAACATGATTTACGATAACCTTTTTAGGCAGAATGAAACTCCAGCAAATACAATATTTTTGGGACCATATAAAAATTTGTTTCCCCTACAACCCTAGAGATGTTGATGTGATATGTTTGTTTATAACATGTAATTGATTATAGCGGAAGATATTATGGAATAGCTCCACCCTCAGACGATGTTGATATATTTGACTTGTCAAAAATAGCGACCCATACCAGCGAGCACCGTCTGGTTGTCTGCCTATAGCAGATATATAGGATAGAATGGTTAGGTTGTCCCCACTCTCAGTTATGATTCCGGCATTCAATAGATAGGCATGTAGTGTGTATGAGTTGGTGAATCCTTCTGCCCTCGAATCGCGCGACTAAGATCTGTGTTCACTCACTCACTGTGATATAACAAAAATTGGGATCTGCAGTGTAAACATACAG
>CAJDSM010035579.1:7696-18503 GCA_903981925.1 Ostrea lurida | reverse complement strand
TTACGTAATGACAGTGTAGTGAACTTTCAGATGGCGTAAAAACAAATAAAAACATCACAGTTGTCACAGCCCCCATCACACCGGACCACGATCTTACTACCGATCTTGATTTTGCCTAAATCGTGACAGATCGTAGCGTGGTCGTCGTGAAGTCTTGGAGGTCGTAGTATGAACGTGGCTGGTCGTGGTCGACCACGACCGGCTACGTAAATTTTGAACATGTTCAAAAACATTCGTATGAAGTCGTGGTCAAAAAAGGAGCGTACTGGCAGCGTAGTGAGGCCGTGGAAGAGCGAGGGCAGTCGGGTACTATCGTATTGAAGTCGTGGCACAGTCGTACTAAAATCGTCCCTAATTTATAGACGATCACACTACGCTGCTACTACGCTCCCATCACGATCATACCACGATACATTACGAATTATACATCCTACTACGATCACACCACGGTGCTACACGCTTTCTGCGTTCTTAGAACGCTCCTACTACATCTTACGAAGGCCCAGTCACACCGAGGTTACGACCTAGCTGCGACATATTTTTTTAAAATTTGGAAATCGTGGAAAAAGCGCAGAACTAATCACCATATTCGTTAATGAGTCTTCATGCAAAACGAAGCTAAAAACTGACACCACGTAAAGTCTTAAAAAGTGCATACATGACAAGCGATCGCGAGAGATCGTAGAACAGTCGCGGTAAGCGCAGTGTAAGCGTGGTACCATCGTATCGTGCGTAGTAGCACCGTAGGGAGAAACGTAGAACAATCGCATAGATCGTAGTGGTATCGTAAGGATGTCGTGGGTGGTCGTGTACAATCGTAGCATGGTCGTTGGAAAGTCGTAGAAAAGCGTACTGTACTCGTGAAGGTCGTAGTAGAATCGTGCTAGAATTGACTATTGATAGATGATTGGTCGTAGTACAGTCGTGATTGCCGTCACACCGACCACGTTTTAATGAATCACCACGATTCTACTACGATCATTAGATCTTGAAGGTCGTGGAAGCGTAAGTGAAATCGTGGCCAGTGTGATGGGGGCTTTACGTAATGACAGTGTAGTGGAACTTTCAGATGGCGTAAAACAAATAAAAATCACAGTTGTCACTATTATGCATGGTTTTAACCTTTAAGAAAGGTTTTTAATCAATAAAATTGATAGTTACAAATACATGTAATTGATAGTTACCAGAATACATGTAAGGTTTACGGTTGTTATTGATCTGCATTTGTATTGGTACGATAAAAACTTTTGATTTTGAACTGAACGTTTGGCAGTCACTCTTAAGATTTTTTTTCAAACATGGAGTGTTCCAGTAGGAAACACGCTTTCGGTGAGAACAATCGTGTACACATGTAGCTGCTGCCATTAAGACATTGATCAGGTCGGCAAGACATCATCTGTCACTTCTCACCGTCTTAGTAGAGCTTTATTTCAAAATCTGATTGTCTACGCCCTCATGTTTAGGGATTAATGCGTAAACATCTAGAGCCCTACCCCGTAAAAGAGCACTTTTAAGTTAATAATACATGTACAGTGTACAATTATCTTCTTGAGCTTTTGCATACCTTCAAATCCGAGTAGGAAACTGCCCATCGCATCATAAACATCATTGAAGACAAGGAGTCTTCAGTGGAGTAATTTGGATTTATGCTCAAGCATCACATCATTTTGCCATTTTCAAAGAATGGATTTGATTGTCTCTTAAAATATTTTTAGCAACATTTGGTGAGAAATAAACTCCAACATTTCGGTTTGAGCATCACTGAAGAGACATAATTTGTGAAATGCGCATCTAACGTGCATAAAAATTGGTACCGTATATGATTTATATCGTTCCGGAAGCGGAACATGTGGTCGGTCTGTGTTTCTTCTTTAAGTGACCGACATCGGTAGCCTGCGGCAAGTGAGGTGTTGATCTGACGTATCAACGGGGTTCAGCAACGTTACTTGCAATTTCTTCTAAATCTGCTCCTCTACGAAACACTCGCTGGGCATGTGTTGTTGTTTTTTTATGTCACTCGGTTTTATTATGTTCGAATATCCAGCATGTTATATACAGTACATGTAGAGGAATGGGAGCTCTTACATGCTAGTTTGATTAAATTTCTAATCTTAGTCATGATGGTCGGAGGGAAATGTCAAAGCTAAAAATGTTCAAAATACACAAAAATAACTTTCGGCAAGGGGGCTTGCCCCTAGATCCCACTAGGGCTTTGGCTGGATCTACTGAGGACATGGAGCGATCCTCAGACCCTTGTCGCCAGCATCCACTTGAGTAAATCCCTGGCTACGCCACTGGTCTTGGAGCTTTAGGTATAACCTGACCTTGACTAAGATGAAATTGGGAATCGCTACTAATATATTTGCAACGATTCTTGAATACTCTTTCTCAAATCTTATTCCATAATTTCTCTTTTTTTCAACTTTAATGATGAAGACGTTGAATGGATCTCCTAGGTTCTCGGAATTTTCCCGGAACCACAATGTGACCTCCTGTTGCGCGGTCCCCTAAGCTGGTAACAAAATATTCTAATTAGGACATTAAACAACAAAGCTTAATGAGGTATATATTTTTCTTTCTACATAAACCACATAATACTACTAAGTTCTAGGAGATTCTGGATCGTCATGTCTATTGCAAAATGATATTTTCATCCGTTTCAATATATGCATGTACTGGTATTACAAGTGGATACATACTTTTAAAAGCTACAAAAACAAAATCAGTAGTACTGACAAAATCAGTGATACTGGGCACTATACACATTTTAAAATTTGTTTTTATTACATTTGTAGAACTCAACAGGAGTTGTAGATTTGTTTTTATTCTTAACTACTGTACATCATATATATACTAGAACCTGCTCATACTGAGTAGAGACAATAGATGAATCAAGTACCAAAGATTATTAGCCAAATTTAAGGACATGTTACCAATACTGATATGAATACTATATATTTCTTCATCTTTATGGCAGATGTTTAAGCCAGCAACGATTTCAAATCTACCATATAAACAAGGTGAATATTCAAAACATAAACATTATAAAGTCTATTCTCATATAAAAAATAAATTTTATTACATCTCAAAACTCTCACCACACCAAGCAAATACATGTAGACGCAGCTCAGTACAAAAATATAACAGTGTCATGGTAACCTGCAATACATCACAAATCGATGTGAAATTACTATAATTTTAAGTGCACTCTCTATGGATAAAAATGTTGAAGATACACATTGGTAATATACAGCTTCGTTATATGAATTCCCAAGAAACACATGAATCATACACTACATTGTATATTATCAAATATAATAAAACATCTTAATGTTAATAATTTTACAATGCTTTCCTTTTTCTATCAATCTGCAAATTACATTTTTTAAAGATTTCACAGTATAAACAAATAAACAAGGGCATAGTGAATCTAATACATGTACATGTATATATGAGACTACGCTAAAGCTTTTATGTTGCTACTTATGCATTATATCAAATCTATCAATCGAAATATCGTTTTATAGCTATATATAAAGAGAGAAGCAAACAGAATAAAATTAGAATTTTTAAATAAAATTGTTATCTAAAATACGAAATAATTTGCAAATTTTTAAAAAAGAATATTATGGAGTTTGAAGAACAAACCTATACAAAAATAAATTTAACAATGCCATTGAGAAAGAGAAGACTTTTTTTTTTCCGGAGGAATCACATTCTCAAAAATGTTAAAACTGCGTTCTTTAGCCCAAACATGTCTATACTCTAATATCACATTTTTGAAATAATATCATACGATATGAAGGACCAATATCTTCAATACTGCAATACTTCTGGCCTCACACTTTTCAGAGACAGTCCTTTGGGATAACTGTGCCTTGTCGTATATGAATTTCATCGATCAGACAATACTATTTATAAATGCATGTCAACTGAGTCTTATCCGCGCAGTCAAGACTCGCACAGGCAAAGTTCCGAATGAACGGATTTCGGATCTGGAAAATGAAAGCATAAAATGAAAGTTAGGGAAGAGGTTTGACAAAATAAATGTCGCGAGGGTTGTCCGTAAAGTTCGTGGACAGGCCTTAATTTATATAAAAGTATCGTTATAGTTATTTATTATTAGCATATTTATAATCCTTTGCTATATGTGAATTATAAAATGCAAAAAAAAAAATTCCGATTTTATATGTATAATTAAAAGTATGACTTCGTTATTAAACTTGGGATAGTGACCCGAAGCACGGCACAATTTTAATGAAAAAAGTTGTTTATCGTTTCATACAGTTGCAAAAAGTTGACTGTCTTTAGCGTTTGACGTTGAATAGCGTGAAGGATTTTCATTTTAGTGCTCGGATATGAGTTTGTGTCCTTTTTGTATTTGATAGAATTATAATTAAATATACTTTGTTTGTAATGAAAATTTGCATATCAATAAAATAAAACATAAATTTAACGAAAATGATAGTTTCATATACTTTATCAATGTTTGTCAGTTTTTGTCAAGGTTGTCCACGAACTTTACGGACAACCCTCGTATAGTCCTGATATATCACGTGACTTACAATGACATTGTGGTTACAACGTTCTCTGTCATCAGGCGTGCGACAACCGTATTTCAGTGTCTGGAATATGTCATTTCCTTCCGCTCCCCAATCATAGATTAAATTGTACACCTGGCTGGGCTGGAAAACAATAAGGTATTACCGGTGTCTATCAATGCATAATAATATTATTTTGTTTCTAACCGGAAGTTAACGAGGCTTAAGATGTTAACATTTACAGCTATCACCTCAAAATTATGTCTTTGCAAAAGTATTAGCATTCGACTTACAAATCTTGTTTAATTAAGAACAAACATACAAACCTTGTCTAATTTGCCAAAATTCGTGAAGGTGTCAATTGGTCCGGGGTATTCAATCTCACAGCGAATAATGTACCTCGCCCATCGCTCCAAGTGGTTGCTCCATTTCTGTGAAGCAGTGAAATATGTGTACACTCTCATCATCAAATAGATCAAACACAGGACAGAATAAATAAAAACAAACAAATTACATGCACCATGCCAAACCGCATGTTCCCCTGAAGGGTCTAGCTTACGCAAGAAGAGAAGAGTGGTTGTGAACAGCATGTTATTGAGTAGATAGGTTACGGTTAGTCTTACCAGTTCTGTCAGTCCAGTGCCCCTGAGCGTGTTGTGAACCTGAGAAAGCTGGAATTTGTCCGTGGATTGCATTGTACCTGATTTACAGATGCATCTATGAAATCATTGTCTTCAAAACTGTCTGTTTTGATATCAGTAAGAATGCCTTAAGTAAAGTAATTGTAAGTTGTTTCTAAAATCAATATTTGCGAAACCTTTTCTGTGGAAACAAAATCAGAAGAAATAAATACCAAGTCTACCACTCAATATTTTTAAAGAATTTTATGACTCATTACTGCATTATAATTTATATAATCATCTATATATTCCAAACAGTTCGTTACTGTCAAGATCAGTATATATGATTAAGATATATATATTTTATATGTCTATTATATATAGTGTACGTAGCATAAAAACATTTAATAACATATAATAAACGCTTTTCTATTACTCTTACACTAGTATTTACATGTAAGACTATTAATCGTAAGCAAAGCTTTCATATGATATCACAAACTGTTAGAAGTTAGCGTGGTTAAAATAAAGCGATATTGGCCATAATTATAATATTGACCGTGTAATTCGTAAGACGGTTTCTTCCCGAGAATTGTCAATCAGTATCGTGACGTCACGTTGTGTCTTGTGGTCATCGGTTTCACAATCGCATCAACACCAACTCATTGTCCACCATATTGAATGACCACTGTCCATCCTATCACTGAGTGACCGGTAAACACCACATACGTGATTCTCGACAATGTGACCTTTTCGAACTCCAAAATATAATATAGTCTAGACTGTGTGTAATGGAAACTGAAGAATACATGTACATATATGTATGTACATTTGAAAAAATATGACACACCATAAATGCGTAAAAACTACCACACCCCCTATTACTTTGTCTTCATACTTTCCATAATACCACTCAATCCAGCTAAACATCTGTGTCGTAAATTTCGGTTTTCATTGAAAATTAAAAAGACATTGAAACAGCAATAATTTTATTACTGACAAAATATTCATATATTAAGCGTTTTGATTTTCAATTTGACCACCTTACTAAAATTAATGCAAGTATTGCATTGCTATTCCAAATAAAATCGTGATCACTACTGCTATTATATATTTTTCCATTGGCAAAAACTGTACGTACATACATACATAATACTGCAGCTATATTTAGATGGTTATAATTCCGTAAAACGTATCTGGTGATATCACTACCTTAGCCATGGTCCTCTTTGTGTTCATCTGATTATACCTAAATAAATTGCATGTATAAAATGTGCAAACAATTGAACATTCTAAATGTAGAAATGCTTCATGTCTGCACAGCAGAAGCTGGTAACTATAAATGTGCAATGCGTCAATGCAAAAGTATCCTCTGTTAAGGCTTAAGCTATCTTGTATTCAAATCCATATGTACATCACAAAACACAATGTCATTCATTAGACACATATCCAATTACATGACAACCAGTGATCAAGCTCGTAAGTCCCTAATACAACACAAAACAAGAGTTGGGCTAACACGGACCCCTGACACACCAGAGGCGGGATCAGGTGCCTAGGAGGAGCAAACATTCCCTGTCGACTGGTCACACCCTCCATGAGCCCATTTTCTTGATTAGTTAAACGGAGTAATCCGTAGTCAAAATCAATGTATGAAAAACGGCTTAACAGTTGCTAAGAAAAACGTCAGACAGCATTTGACCCACAGGCAGATTGTATGTGTAAATTAGATCGACCATTATAATGACCATAGAATTTGCGAAATACTGCCTTTAAACGTGACTGTTGAAACCCCTGCAACAACAATTTGTTTGTCAGTATCCTGCCTCGATTCAAAAGCTAATCATACGCAAAACAAGCTCTTGCGAATCGAATAAGTTGAGAGGCATACACACTATATGCAAGAAATGAAGGAATGTTGCTACATAAATATGGGAAGTTTACGATGGAGAAACTGAAATCGTCCCCTTTGTCATAAAGTTGAGTTGTTGGTTTGCCGTTCATGTCTATATTTAATAAAACATCCATGTGTGATTCAAACGTGGAAGACTATGTGGTATCTTTTATTTCGCTGGGATATATCAAATCGACATATGAATGAAAATCATTATTATTATGTGGATATAAATGTAAACAATCATATTATGGTACCTAACTAGTTCTAACTTGCAACCGTTACTTGAAAACTCATGTATCGCAGACATCTGGATAATTCTACGTTACACATGACTGAAATACAAGAAACCAATGTAACAAAGCATTTGGGGATATTATAATGACCATTAAGCACCGGATGCTGCGAGTGCCACCTATAGGTACTGACGAAGCAGCAGCTGCCAAGCTCGGTGATATAACTTACTTTCTATCCTCTCAGGTCTGCTAGGTCCTCGTTGGCGTTCCCTCTCCCGCTGTCTCTCACGGCGACGCCTCTCTTCCTCTCTACGTCGCCGTAGTTCCATCTGCACGCGCCGTTCCTCCTCCCGCTGACGTCGGATATCTTCCAGTCTCCGCCTCTGCTCCTGAGCCCGCCTGTCCTCTTCTTCGTTTTTCCGTTCCTCTGCAGCTCGTTGTCGGAGTTGCTGTGCTAACAACTGACGTCTGTGCTCTCTGTCCAATCGTTCCCTCTCATCTCGTCTGCGCTGTTCCTCTCGTCGCCTCAGCATCAGTTGATACTGGTAGTCATTGCTTCCTGTCTGTCGTTTAACTGTGTGACATTTTATAGCAAGGACTCAAAATACATGCACTGCCATTTTCCGCAACCTTGGCATGGACATTGCATTACGAATACAGAAGCAGCTCATTTTCAGTGAAAAATAAAACCCAATAAAAATTAAAAGGCTTTTATGCCTATGCTATGATTGTTTATCTGTCAAATATCTAAAGAGAAAAGAGTCACTTAACCAAAATAATTGAAGAGTTTGACAAAATACATTTTACCTAATAACCCAGTTTTAACACTGTCTACATTTCAAATATACTTAAGGGTTGTACATGATTCTGTTGTGTGCAGTATGTTGTAGCAAGGCAGACAATTTACAATTGTAACAACACCTTCCACTTACGGAAGCTTCACATTACGAATCCCGACAACACGTTTAACATTTTGAAATAATATCATTTTGTCCTAGTTACATGTATATTAAACAAAATTCGTTGGGTCTTTTGCAATGCACTATGTACATACATGTAGTATAGGTAAAATAATTTGAAGATGTTCAAAGAGATATACATTTTGTACTCTAAGAACAAAATTTTACATGGAGCTCATAAATCTGTGCACGATGACATATGCCTTTTGTATTGATTATTATTCTACATATCAATCACTAGATACCAGTACATATACATGTACCTTCCGCTTGAAGCTTCGAGGAAAGATGGTTTCCCCAATACCATTTATCTTATTGTATGGAAAAAAAAACCCATCCAATAATGTTTTATTATGATGAGTATAGTTAGAGTAGTCAATTAGTGTTTCGCATTATATTACAAGTTATATCTTTTTCAGTTAACCTTAGTGCATTTGAAGTACTTTAACAAGAGAACTTAGTCTGCGACAACGAATTATGACATCTAAAGCATTTAGAAGCATTAGCCACAGGTAAAGTTAAGAACATACGTATACATGTTACCTCTAGATGGCTGTGCTGGGCGTCGCCGTTCAACAGTAGATCCTGACCTTTGTGAACTAGTTCGGGGATTAGGGCTAGGTCGCCACCTAGTGTTTGTGGGTCTGTATATATAACTAGGTCTTCTTGATTTTTGGGCGAGATACTTAGGAAGCCGCCGGATCCGGATGTTGCCCTTTTGATCCAAGTACCTATGCCCCTGGAGTACGCTCCCCTTGTGCGAAGGAACAATTCTGTTCCTGTCTCGTGATGATGGTTTTGTAGTATCAGGGAAACGCCTTCCATTGGCTGAAATACAGGTAAAGTTCAATGAAAAAAACCCAACCTGATATAATTAAAGATGATTAAGATGATAATCAAAGGACAATATTAAATTCCATGTTTGTTAGAATTTTGTTTTTACATTATATAGATGAATACGCAATTTCAAATTGGAAAACTTATCAGTTTACATACACTATTTGGAATTGTCTATGTTTTGTGACAGATGGGAATCGCAGTACAATAATTCTATAACAGTGCGTTCTATTTGTAATCTCATTTTCATTACATCCGAAATAAAAATTTCATTAAATTCCCTTTGTTATAATTCGATGAACTGCATAATGTATAAATTGGTGGGTTGTTTTTAACTGCACATATTATTATTGAAATATAATGTACATACATGTATGTATGTGTGTATATTTTGACATATACAAATTGTTAATTCCACAGATCTACGTCACCATACCTCTATCAGAATACAATCCAAGTCGACCAAATTACGATGACTTGCAGTGCCCAAAATCAAAACAAGAGGCCCATGGGCCACATCGCTCACCTGAGTAACATTGGCCCTGGCTAAGCAGTGGTGATTTTAAAAAGAATTTTCAAGTTTCCTTAAAACTGACAAGTGGTTCTGGAGAACATTTTATGGAAAACTTTGATCCCCTATTCAAGTATTGTGGCCCCACCCTACTCCTGGGAGGTATGATCTGATTAAATTTGGATCTACTCTATATCAGGAAGCTTTTAGGTAAATATTGTTTCTTTTGGTACAATGGTTCTTGAGAAGAATATGTTTAAAGATTTTTCCCTATATATTCAATTGTAAAACTTCGATTCCTTATTGTGGCTCCACCATACCCCCGGGGGTCATGTTTTGAAAAATTTTGATCTCCCCTATATCAGGAAGCTTTCATATAGATTTCAGCATTTCTGGCCCAGTGGTTCTTGAGAGGAAGATTTTAAAGATTGTTCCTATATATTCACATGTAAAATTTGTCCCTTAATGTGGCCCCATCGTACTCCCGGGGGTCAATGAATTGAACAAACTTGAATCCCCACTATACTAGGAGCTTTCATATAAATTTCAGCTTTTCTGGCTCAGTGGTTATTGAGGAGAAGATTTTAAAAATATTTTCCCTATAACATTCACATGTAAACTTTGATCCCCTATTGTGGCCCCATAGTACGCCCAGGGGTCATGATTTGAACAAACTTGAAACTCTACTATATCAGGAAGCTTCATATAAATTTCAGCTTTTCTGGTTCTTGTTGAGAAGATTTTTAAATGATACCACCCTATTTTTGCATTTTCGTGATCATCTCCCTTTGAAGGGGTCAGTCTTTCATTTGAACAAACTTGAATCCCATTTACCCAAAGGATGATTTGTACCAGAGTTTGGTTGAATTTGGGCCAGTGGTTCTGGGGAAGAAGATGAAAATGTGAAAAGTTTACGACGACGATGACAACGACTACAACGACACACCAAGACAGACTACGGACAAATTTTGATCAGAAAAGCTCACTTGAGCCTTCGGCTTAGGTGAGCTAACAAAGAAATAAGAACAACGCCAACTCATCTGGGCTACGGCATATCTCTGGAACGATTTCAGATGATGAAAGCAAGAAGTCAACATCTCTTGATTTTTCTGAAGTTAGCAATTTAGCTCTGATTCTAACATGCATTCATTGTGACACGGTGACTGCTTTAATACAATAAAAAAAATACATATTGATTTTGATTGCAGT
>CAJDSM010035571.1:0-17432 GCA_903981925.1 Ostrea lurida | reverse complement strand
GTAATTGTTTGATACCCAAATCGCGTCCATGCACCTTTATTAAAGTACAACATTTCATATTTTGGTTCATTTTTAGATCATTCCACAAAATCAGAAAATTGACAGGCCTATAATTGCACCTTCCATGGGAAAATATCACACGATAAGGCAATGCCTGGTCAAGCCATCGATTATCCATACTCCGCGTTATACCTCCAAGGTTAAATTTTTTTTTGTATAATAAGCTGATTTAAATTGGAAACCTGTGTTCCTGTAATATTGTTGACGAAGAGGAAGCATTCGTCCGTGACCAGAGCTTCCGGTTGAACGTCCTCGTTGTGGAGGTGGCAGGACAGCTGCTTCCTGTTGTAACTCACGGCTTTACACGGGTTGCTAAGGTAACACTTTCGAACACACTGCTGCAGGCCAACAGGACTCTCATTCGAATACTCAGAATTTCCATCACCTTTCTTCCCGTAAAATACATTTCCTGGTAAGTCACAATCGCTAAAGAATGTAAGAAATCCGAGAAATATCGTTAAAATTAAATCCAAAGTCTGCACCATATTCCTCTTCAGAAATCCAAGACGGTACTGAAATCCACGTCCCGAAAGCACCATTGATATATGATTGGCATGTAACTGGGAAATGGTCCATTAATTTTTATTAGCCTCTCAGAAGTTTTCTTGGCGGCTAATGATTTGTACAACGCTAACGATTCTCGTGGATTTTATTTATTTTATGCTTGGAGAATCGGATACTTCTCCACTCTTGGAAACAAAGACCACTTAATGAATGGCACGCGGTGTACACATTCTGAAATTAATAGATTCAATTAAATCTCGGGGCAAATGAAAAGTAATACAGTCTATTAGTCGGGTAACTCACAACACCAGAACGAGAGGTTGTTAATGAAAATCCGGAGCTGACGCGGTGAAGCACTGACTAATTGCATCAGCTCATATCCAATCAATCAGTCAAACGCAATCACCTTGATCTGCAGAGATCGCATTGACGGGGTTTTAATATTCTTTTTTGTTAAAAGCATGTTTAATATTAAATGCACCAGAATAACCATTAATCACCATGCTGATCTGGTAATGTCGATATAAACAACGCAGTTTTGGATTTCTCCTCTGTTTACTCAAAACTAGGAACTCCACTACAATTAGTTTTATTTATTTTTGTAAAAAGAAATAATTAAATACCTGTATTTTTTTTCATTTTTCAGATTTCAATATGCTGAAATTACATTGTGCATCGCTGCTCAGGAGTTCCAATTTCAAGTATGTGTATCTGATTCATTGGAAAAGACTGTTATCATATAAATCATATAACGGTACCATTATGTTATGCACCAGATGCGCATTTCGACAAATTATGTCTCTTCAGTGATGCTCAAACCGAATTATAAGTGAATTTATGAAATAAGAAACTTAATTGACATTAATTAATTAATTTAAGTAATTTCAATGTAAATGAACACTTTTAATGATTAAATCAAATATAATTGTCTATTGGTATATTAATAATGAAAATGAAATCGATGAATTCCCACGACTGGTAGAATGATGTAGAGAACGCCCATTTATGTACTTGGGGGGTGGGGGAGGGGGGTTGAAGTATGTCGACAAGAAGCAGCACAGTTCATACCTATGTTGTTTTCAAAATGATATTAATACTTTATTTTAGCCGGGTCCCCAGCTATAGCATGACCTGCTCTGCGCGCAGTAATCCGGAAGCGCCCCAACAACCGCCAAAATAAAATTACACTCTTCATTAATCAATCCATCGTAGTTTGTTTCCATGATAACTCTTATTTAATTTCAAGTTTTGATATTCAAAACAATTGAAAGCGAAAGGTTGTAGTGCAGCGGACAGTTTGAAAGAAACTTGTACTGTCTCTCTAGTGAGATAGCGAGGCTTTTCTGGCCATGATGCAGATTATTATCTTGATCATGCAAGTAAGCAGTGGCGACCGTGGTTAGCACCTGCATTGGTGACCACTACATGTTACACTTGAGAATTTTTCACTCATATGGAGACGTCACCATTGCCGGTAAAGGGCTGCATAATTAGACCTCTACGACCTTTTCAAGAACAAAAGGAATCGATCTTTATCGAGCGAACCACTTACTGTAACACCGGGGGGGGGGGGGGGGGTGGGGTGGTTATTTTTTGTTTGTTTGTTAGTTTTGGTTTTTTTTTTTCAAATTCTTTTTGCTTGTTGTTGTTTCTTTTTTATTTCTTTTTTTTGTTGTTGTGTTGTTTGTTTTTCGTTTTTTTTTTTTTGTTTGTTTTTGTGGGTGTTTTTCTCCCAATACAAGTACCCTGCTATCAGTACATTGAATACTGTTTGATAATCAATTACATCTATTTTCATTTTCTGTCGGAAAATCACAGCCCTTAAAATGGACGGATCATATGACTATCAAGATTCATGCGCGCATTGATTACAGCTGCAACGCATTCATGAGGAAATGGACATCATTACAAGTTGTAGCCTATCAAACACAAACACATTGTAAATACAATTCAATTCAAATATCAAGAATTCCAATGCGATTGAAAATAACAATCATTTCCTGTTTATTGATACTTTATGTAATGGTACAGTATATACTAAAAGCATTACGTGCATTGCATCGCCTGTACTGAGATCACATACATACACAATAACAATATACTAAGCTATAGATAAAATCGTTGTACATATATGATGAACCGAAACAAAATTAAAATAGTTTTTGTTCTTTTAAGGGAGGCTGTCCAGAGTCCGTTTCGGCGGGATTCCTGTTTTTACTTGCTCTGCATCGCCCAGATGTTCGAAGAACAAAATTCTGAAAAAAATAGAGCAGTAAAAGAACTAGTGTTACCACAAATATCCGAAGATCTGTCTCGGTGTCAACAGTAACCAAACTTTGTGTTTGTGTGTGTGCTGTTGTTTAGAGGGGAGGGAGGGTCCGTCAATTTCAATAACATTTGCAACAATACATGCATCTCAGATTGGGGGGTCGGGGTTGTTTAAAAAGTTGGCTTCTCAATTTTTTTTTTACAAAGCAACAAGCCATAAAAATAAGATTTTACCCCAAATGTTTTAATCTCATGGAAAGACAGCGTTGGGGCTAGTGTCATCTAGACTTGGAAGATATAGCTATTGGAAGTGGAGCATACCACATCTGATTTGCCCTATCTACACGCCATACACTTGCGTCGGTCAGATATTTATTGCCTAGTTCGTAAACAAAGTGACTGTCAACACACCAATATATTTATATTACAGAAAATAATGACAATTGTCAAAAATGTCCCCTCTATGAATTCCACTGCTGTGCATTTCATTATCAGCAGAAAAAGACATCCACGAGTAACTTCTACGCTTAAGCAAAAATAACATATAGAGATACAGGAGAGAGAGAGAGAGAGAGAGAGAGAGAGCAGAGAGAGACGAGAGAGAGAGAGAGAAGACGAGAGACGAGAGAGGAGACGAGAGAGGACGAAGAAGAGACAGACAGCAGACAGACAGACCGACGACCACACATAACAGAGAGCAACCCAAAAGAGAAGAAGGAGAGAGAGAGAGATACAACAGATCAGACAGACAGACGACGCACACATATGAGACAGAGAGAGAGAAGAGAGAGAGAGAGAGAGAGACGAGAAGAGAGAGAAGAGAATGAAGAGAGAAGCAGAAAGAGAGAGAAGGATTCTCCCCATCCGCAGTCACTAAACTCCCATCGACGGCGTTTACGATAGACGAATAGTAACTTCCGGGTCAAATCAAGTTAAAACACCATCGCCTTTTACTACGTACAGTATTCAAGGATGGTAACTACTTGCCGCCCGAGCTATCATCAAGGCACGAAATTTCGTGGCTAGTATGATCGTCTCAGTATCGCGTGGTAGTCACCTCCTTAATGCATTCTTTCTGGATACTCAGGTGGTCTTAGCCTGCCCCAGCTTCTCCATCATTCGCTGTCATGGACATAGATTCTGAAATGAGACGATCATAGCTAACAGTACAATGTGTATAGATCTTACCATGTCTGAAGGTACGTCTGCTCCATTTCTCCAGAAAAAAATAATCTAGTAAGTGATTACCTATTTCTTGATCTGTTCTGGTCCAAATCAATAGTCCAAAAAACTTATCCTGAATTAGAAAAGAAATTGGTTGTGGTGATGAAAATATAATATGTTCATAATGATTCATCAATCTCTTCTTTCACTCGAGGATCTGCTCGGGATTGATAACATACCTTTATACTGTGCCAGCTTCTCCCTGCCTCGCGTCTCCACTTCCCGCCGCCTCCCCCCTACTGCGTTGCTCCTGTCGGTGACGCAATTCCTGTTTTAAACACGACGACCAACAATACTTTCACATCCTTTCAGACATGGACACACCGAGCTTTGGAATCCACTCAATGAACAATTCAGCGTTTCAGTCTGTCTGAATTCTCACCTATATTCTGGATCCTAGACTGCTACTCCTCGGTAATTCAGTGCCGCCGGATCCAGCGCACTCTTCCGCTTAAAGGCAGGGTCCCCACATATCTAGTGCCTCTCGCGAGTTTGGCGCGCTCCGGGTTTTTGAACGCTCTCTTCTAGGTACCTCTCCTCATCGCCGGTCATCCCTGGCCTATACCTGCACCTCCCCTCGCTTTGCTATATCATGCTTTCTCTAATGCTCCCAAGTCTACTCACTTCTGTTGTCCTCACTGATACATTTTCTGCCATACGTGGCGCTCTACTATCCATAGCGTGCTCCATCCTCCTAGAATCCGCCACTCGACAAGAGCTATTTACACATGAAACTCGCAGGCCCAGCTCTTGCAGTTACCATTCGGACCACGAGAAGTTTTCACCGTCACCATAGTCCAATATTGGGACTTTCTGATCGTCTAATACATGGCCGGCGCTCTGCGCTACGGAAATAAATCAGTCTCCCTCCATGACTACAACTCTCCCTTTCCTGGAGCACCCTCTATGCAGTACCGAGATTACGTATTGTAAGTGACTGAAGCTCCCCGATGACGAGCCACTCTAACCATCCTTCCGCAGACTCTCTCCCGTCTAGCCCACATACCGGGGACTCAGGCACATCTCCCGCTCCCCTGACCTTGGCACTACACTCTCTCACAAAAACGGCCACGCCTCGCGCTTCCCTTTCTTATTAATAAAGCAATAAATAATTATTCACAGCAATTATACATGTATAGACCATATACAGGACGTCATTGTAGTTTATTTACAGGACCGAGGACCGGGACCAATCCTCATATATCTTGGGGAAATGTAACAGGAAGGGAGATAAAAAATGCACACGAAACCAGACCGGGATTCGAACCTGGAGCTCCCTGAATCATTTCAGGTTTCTACCAATCTGAGCTATCTGGCCACCGGAGGACGAACCCGGCCTACGGCGTACCACCTCCTCCTTTCTTAAATGGTCTTCGTCCTGCGAAAACATGAAACACAGGTTTCTCATCGCCCTGCATGCTTTCACCTGCTATTGCCAGGGCGCTCCGCGCTCCCAAGGCCCGCGGTTAGACTTCCGATCTCATCGTATGCACTTTTCTTCCTTCCTGTTGGCCATTTGTAGACCGTTGACCATCCCCTGATATGCAGGTTGAAGTCCTGGCCAGGCCATAAGAACCTCCAGTCCTGGGTTGTTGCGTCTTGAGGACGAAGACCACTCTTATAGGAGGGAGGAGCCATTGTTACGGTCAAGCCGGGTCCAGTATCGCCGATGGCCAGCATAGCTCATTGTGTTAGAGCACCTGACTGGATATCAGGGCGGCCCGGGTTCGAATCTAGGTCCTGGTCCGACCTTTCGGCATTTTCTGTCTGCCCTTTACCACGACAACAAATTCCCGTCTCATCTTGGGTGATAGTAAACGCAAGATAACGACACAGTGTTCAGAATCTCGTAAGTCCATAAATAGAATACAAATCAGAGTTGGGAGCAAAAACACGGACCCCCTCAGCAGGTGCGATTAGGTGCCTACGAGAGATAAGCACCCTGTGATCTGACCGGTCCACATCGCCCGCCGTTTACCAGCCCATTTACATATGAACAGGTAATCCTCTCAGATATCTTGGGATCTGTATATAGACATAATAATATTCCTAGAAATATTGAAAATTGCCAGAAATATATGTACATTTAAGCGATATCGAAGATGGAATTCCACTTGTATGCTAAGTTTCGCCTCTCTTACCGTATTACAATGAAAATAAGAAGACAAAATATATCAAAAAATTCTACTATACAAAACCCAGTGTTTAGTGAACAAACTTGTAATTACTTTTTGAGTTCAATAATGTTAAAGAACTACAGAATCCATTAGTAAATATCTAAGATATGCACAAAACTACGTAATGATACTGTTACCAATTTAGCCACAATTTAATGTTTGTACCACTACATGCTATTTACCAATTCAAAGTATTGTTGTATATACAGTGTTATAATTAATTGAATATATATCTTCCACTTTGGGTTATGCCTCTCTATATTTGTATCAGATATACAGAGGCGATGCCCGAAGGATTTGTTCGAAAGGGCGGGGGGGCAGCTCCTTTGGAAAAAGGGGGCCCTGCTATTTACTCGCTGGCTTAAAGGCATTCTAGGAATGGAAGCCTCAAGTGGGGTCCAGGGCGAAGCCCCCGGAAGCTCTTGAAGTTTAAGCTTTTAAAGTTCCATTTAGGAGGTTTATTTAGCTATAATCTCTCCTCCCCATAATGAATAATTTTGGATCCCAAGGGGCCGCGCGCGCGGGGGGCCTCCTGGGCCCCCCCTTAAGCATCCACCACCAATGTGTTACATGTATAGTAAGTCCAATAGCCGCCATGGCTTACAGAAATAAAAAATTGAAACATGAATACATCGGGATAAATCGCCCATACCCTCATTAATTCGGTTTAAGCTTCTTCTCTAACATCGCAAGCTTCGCCATACGCTTCCCGCCATAAACAAGACGCGCTCGCTGTAAAATTGTCTGAACTCAAACAAGAACAGCAGAGATGACGTGTTAACGATATTGTAAACTACTCACCGAAAAGCCATCATCAACATAGACCAGCGGCGGAACTACTTAAATAGTACAACCCTCTCCAATTTTTTGTTTTCTTAAATTCTTAACGCTAAATTTCGGGACCAATAAACGTGAAAATAATATGATACATGTAAAATATTTCTTTAATGTTGGCCGTCCCTTTATAATTTAAAAAAAAAATTCAAATAATAAAGGGTGGTATCCCGTTGGGGGGGTTACATTAAAAAAAAATTAAAAAGTAATGGAAAACGGAGAAGGCTACATTATTTCAGCTATACAATAAGCACGTGTATAGCGTTATAGCTCTATATGGATCACCCCAAATGGACCTCTAAACAACGTAGCCATTCTACTCGGTTCTCCCATTCCGGCGCTTTAGCTAGAGTAACGTTTGTCAGATGATGTAGGAGAGAGGAAAATTGGCATTTTTTATTTGAATTCTCATGATGCATTACACGGAAGATATAGCACTTGCGGTATATGATTGGGTCACGCGGAACTGTTGATCGGTGAGATTACTCGTGGAGATTGTATCAAACTTTATAATTAAATTTGATTAGGTTGGATAGCTATTTCTGGTAACTCTGTAATAAGACGACAAAATATGACATACTGCAAGCTAAAGGAAAAAAACCTGCCTACATCCTAATTTTATTAAAATAGTCACACGGAGCCATAAAAATCTGCCTAACAGTAACTACTTTTGAAAAATCCAATAGTCCCATAAAAGCTATGTCTATCTGTAACTAGAATTAACTAAAGTCCCATAAAATCGTCTACTTGTACTAGAATTATCTTAGTCCCATAAAAATCTGTCTACTGTACTAGAATTATCTAATAGTCCAAAAAATTCTGAGTCTATTGTTAACATTTAGAATTTATTCTCAATAGTCCCACTAAAATCGATCTATATACTACTACGATTACTCTAGTAGTCCCATTAAAACTCTGAATCTACTGACCTAGAAATATATCTTAAATCGTCCCAATAAAATATCGTCTTACTAGTACAGAATTATCTAAATCGTCACATTGGAATCTGTCTATTTTCCCCACTCAGAATTATCATATAGTCCCAAAAAAATCTGTTCTATGTGACTAGAATTAATCATATGAGTCCGCCACAAATCTGTCCTGCTGTACTAGTATTGTATTTCGACTTTGATAGTGAATTTTGCTTTTTGTAAGGGGTGCGTACGTACCCGTCCTAACCCCTGTGCTCAGGCCTGACTTAAATTGACACAACGGACACGAATAAATGAATCCGTGTTAATTGAGTCTCCCAAGAACAGCCAATTTTCTCCAGATTCAAAAAGAATTTATATTTGTTGTAAATTACTAATTAAAAATCAATATTCAGTGCAAAATCCGACATTAATGGTGCATTTTGCTTTATGCAGGGGGTGCGAACGCACCCCTCGCATGCACCCCCCCCCCCCCTTCTGGGTCCGGCCTGCTATACCACACAGGCGCCACATCGTTCGGCCAGAAACTGGTTATGGCTGGATTTTGAAATATTTTGTTCTATGTGCCATTGTCAATGATATTTCAGTCCCATATATATGCTTTTTGTAATCAGGTATTTCAGATGAAATGTTCACACTGAGCAAAAACTGCAAACAAACGGGACATTGCGACAAACAAGTGGTGATTTGGATTATCTAGTCCTTCAGAGGAAAAACGAAATCTCGGGACGATTCTATGTGAATATTTATATTAATTTATAGTTATATAATTGTATTCCTGCCAAATATATATAATTATATAATAGAATATATATAGGAAGGCACAAAAGTTAATTCATCATGCCAGTTTATATATATAATGAGAATTGAACAAAAATAATATATATATTAAATAGATAATATTTATTCTTATAATATATATATAGGAGTATATTTAAGTATATTATTAAATCTTCTATATATTATCTTCTATATCTATATCTATATCTATTTAATGAGTTTCATATAATATTATTATATATAATATATATATACAGCTGATGCAGAATTAACTTTGTCGAATCCCTTGTAATGCAGGAAAAAGTTGGTCACAAGATTTGCATTTTTTTCGACACAAGATACGATTCAATATAGACTCTTTGGAGAAAGCAATTATAAATATAGTAACTGTTGTCAGTGCTAAGTGCTTACCTATGGTAGATTCCGTCTTTGGTTCTCTGCATGTTTCTCTTGTATCGGTTCAGTGAAGATACACTGAGCCGAGCATTCAAATGTGATCTGTAACAAGCGAGAAAACTTCTTTGTTTTGTCGTTGGGTTCCGTTCGTCAGTCTAAATAAAAATAAAATAACAATATGACACAAACTAATACATGTAGCCGTATTGTAATATTATTAGAACAAATGAACCTGGATTTATTCGAACTCTACAAAACTGCAAGGAGAATCGATAGCTCGAACTAGAGTGTTTGGGGAGAAAGAAGTCTATAATTGAACCAGTGCAAATGTTGTAGGTTGTGTAATCAACTATAAGAATATGTATTATGAAGTTAGAACAGCCGCAACCCATGTGACGCTATCTATTTTTGTAAAGTTAAGAAATCGCTCCATCAATCAGAAATCATGTGACGTCAAATTAAACACCCAGCTAATTACAATTGTCGACAAATTTATGCAAGTATCATCTATATGTACACATAAAGCTGCAACTGTACACGCTCGTGTGGTGATACTTTTTACTATTGATAAATTTAAAATACATTAACCTGTAAAGAATCGTCAATGAAAATATGTGTTTTTAAATAAATAATTCACCATATATAAGATATTGTAAATGCAGATGTTTGAAGATGTGAATGAATTTATACAAAGAAATTAAAGATGTTTTCCTCAAAAATTGTTTTTCATTTTTTCTTGAAAAATAGTGGTTTTGCATTCTAAGAATATGTATATACGATAGTGATGGTCATCTTGACACTATCTATATGTAATGTCTTATAACTAGATTTTCTTTTATGGTGTTAAGCTCATTAACTGTGAATCGTTGATTGAAAGTTCTAGTTTATCGTCCATCCTTCGTTAATTGATAATTAACACGCAATTAAGAAAGAGGTTTAATTTTTCACCCAGACTGTTATTTTGTGTGTAAATTTTGTTTTTTGGCGAAGTTTACAATTTACAGTTGTGGGTCCAACATTTTTTCTTAACGAAAGTTCACTATGCGACATGGCCGTGGTGTGCTCTAACATCGACTCTCTTTACTGTTATACGATAAACTCTGGGTAAATATAGGTTACCAAGACTAATATAAACCAAAATTGATAATCAATTCTCTAGATTCGGATAACAAGAGACTAATCGAGGGCCGGAGGTGCTTACTCTTTCTCTATACCATCTTTGTTTTCCCAAAGAATATTCACAGTTATAACCTGAACGAGTGTGGGGAATAATATTGATCACAGAAAGGACAGTAATTTTGATGCAAGGTGCCTGATGCAATTTTGTTAATGATAGATTCTTAGCACAGTATACTCAGGGCGTCCTTGTAGACTTTTCGAAATATTTTCCTAATTACGATTACATGAATCTTATTATAAAAAAAATCCAACCTCGCTATGTCAGTTCCCCATATTTAACGCCGTGTTCATATTTTTCAAAAACTGCTTAAAGGAAATAATGCCTACATCATACTTCTCACAAGCATAGGGGAAATTCAAACGCATTATTTATATCTCGTTTTGGGCCGCTATCAGATAAAAGCAATATCAGAAAATTTGGAAATAGAGATTGAAGGTATAACTTTATTAATACACATTTGGAATTATAGCCTTCTCTCTCTCTCTCTCTCATCTCTCTCATCTAATTCATCTCTCTCTCTCTCTTCTCTCTCTCTCATCTCTGTTTCTCTCTCTTCGGCTTGTAGTGTGTGTCGGTTTTCTCTTTCTTCACTCTATTCTGTGTTTCTCGTCTCTTTTCTTACTTTCTAGATTCTGTACTCTGCTCTCCTCCTCTCTCTCTCTCCTGCTGTTTCTCTCTCTTTGGTCTGTGTGTGTGTGTTTTCTACTCTCTTCTGTGTATTATCTCGTCTCTGTCCGTCTGTACTCATCTTCTATCTCGTTATGTCGTCTGGTGTGTGTCTTCTATCTCTGTATTCTGATCCTGTCTCTCTCCGTCTCTCTCACTTTGTTCCATAACTCCATAATCATGCTTCTAATCATCTCTATCTTTGGGGTCTGTCTGTCTGTCTGTCTCAATGTCTCGTCTGATCTCTTTTGGGTACTGATACATCTCTCTTTCTGTCTGTACTGGTCTCTCTCTCTGTCTCTGTTCTGTCTCTGTCTCATGTCTCTGTCTCTCTCTTCTTCATCTCTCCTCATCTCTACTCTCTCTCTCTCTCTCTCTGTGCGTTTTACTCAGTAAGATAAGTGATATGGATTTTGTATACAGATGTATAATTCTGATGGAGAGGGCGTCTGAACTCTGTCGTTAAATCAGGCTCCATGGCCACAAGCTGAGAATCATGAGACAAGGCAAAATTGTATTATGTTTAAAATTATATTCTGGTTTATTCAGAAAATAATATGAAAGCATATATATATTGAAAATTTCATTTGTTTATGAAAATTCTTTCAAAAAGTTATGTGTATTTGAAATTTAGACTGAAGTCCATTCTCAGTTTATGGTTTTGAAGCCTGATATGTTCTGCTCACGTGCTACAATATCGGCCGTTAGCCTAAGAGACTCAGTGAACAGCTTCAGATTCTTTATTTCCGTGAGCCATGCGGCTCATTGGACTTGCATTACATACAATACAGTGGAAATATATCGTACAGTATATGGAGAGTGCATTTTACTCAAATAAGTTCCAAATTGGTAATAGCATATATCATGCAATCATATTTATATGTATATAAAAGCACAAAGTCATATATTATAATACTGTTTATGTAAAAACAGTATATTGTGTTAATTAACAGTATAATTACGTAATTTTGTAGCAAATCTGAGATATTTACCTAAATTACTCAGTTCTTAAACGTTATTAGCACTCAAAAGTTTTATAAGTTTATATACACACTTGGTTTTGCATAGTAGAATTTTTTAAATATTTTTTTTTATTATTTCATTGTATAAAGGACATCTTAGAATAAAATGGAATTCATCTTCGAAATCGTTTAAATTAAAGTATTTGCAAATTCTCATATTACATGGAGTTTAATCCTAAGGCGTTTAAAATAATTAATTAATCAAGATCATTTAAATGCTGTATCTCTCATTATCAATCAATTTGCGGAAAATGTTCATAAAAAATCTTTTATCAAAGTTCTATAAAAATCATTTATCAAACTTCTAAAAATTCATTTAATCAAACTGTGGTTCTTGCGGTGGCAAAGGGGGGGGGGGGGGTGTCTTCGAGTCTGGAGTCCTTATATCACATCCACTTCCCACCAGTTCGTACGTTCTGTCAATTAACATCGGTGATATTTGATTATTGTCTATAAATGTTTTACAATCCCAATTTTCCACTTGAACGCTACCAATTAAAGAATTAGTGATATTGGAAAACCCTTCAGTCCTATACACTATAATACAGCGGGGGATTAAATCGAGACTTTGAAGATCGTAATGACTGGAGTGGATCGATTTCTAATTCTTTGACATTAACGTTTATTGTCATTTATGTAAGCGGTATTGAGTGGAGAGATAATCCGCATTAAGATAGCTAAATTCGGGATCATCCGGATGGAAAAAGTAAACAACTCGAACATTTTTATCGGTAAGGGAAGTAACTCTTTGAACCAAAGATAGTATTAACAACACTAGTTTATACATATATTGTAAATGTATATACTACTTTGTGGAACTGTGCCACAGCTTCCGAAAGAAAGGTTTAAATTAACTCTTTTATGATGACCTATTGAATAAGTAACTAAAATGCTAAGGGTAAAATCTATACAAGCATCTGTTACTCTGCATTTTAGAAATTAAACCCGTCACAAAAATTATCTCGAAGTCCTAATGGTGGCCCTTTGGAAACTCTTCCCTGAAAATCGCTAGGACTTGCTAAAATCACAATGTTACGTGGCCAATCACTATGGTCCCTGAGCAAAGAGTATAAAACCACTCTTCACAGATTAAGCATATAACGTAAATCTTTAAGGGGTGCTTAGGTTTATAAAGTGCCACAGCAATGTTAACGTGCAGATCTTGGCGGAAATTTGAAATTAGCAAGAGAGTAGACAAAAAACATTCCGGTCTTAAATACCCCTGGTTTAATAGTCTTTCAAATTTTGATACAAAATAATATACATCATATTAGAAGACAGATTACAAATTAAAAAAAAAAAGAAAAAAAAAAAAAAGAAAGAATCGTGGATGGAGTATTTTCATATGTAAAAGAAAAGATCAAAAGTTACATGTAAATATAGACCTGATAAAAAAAATATTTAGATTCAAAACCACACCTTCACCCACTCCATGTGATTGAATATGACGAATGCTGGTCCAAATAAATTATCAAGAAAACCCTGCCATGTACAGGGTGTTTCATAATATATGTAATGTTTTGAATCTATATATTGAAAATTCACCCTAAACATTCTGAGAGAACATAGTGATAAGAGAATAAGTAGTTTATCCCAGTATCATCTACATTGTGTATCATTAGATTTGTTGGAATAATACTGAACCTTATTTTCAAATTTAAGCGGACATTTGAATCAACAACTGAATTTATCAAATTCTTAATTACGTCCATTTTTATCATATCCATATCATAACGTTACATTTACAGTAAATGTTTTAAATGGCTACAGTCTCTCCAACAAAGAAAGAGTGTTTTGGATATTTTTTGCATTATCACACATTTTTAATAAGACACCCCTAAAATAAATTTGATGTTTCTTTTGAGGTCGCTCAGTGTCTGACTGTGGTTTGGGGGCTGTTATACCCTATCTTTAAGAATTCCAATAATAGAAAAGATCCAAAGGTTTTAGATCTGTGATAGCAGAAGTCCTTACTCTTCGTGTTCTGTACATATCAATCTGTCCAAAAAACGTTTCTCTAACCAGTGCAAAAATCAGAATTAAGTGTAGGTGTTAGCTCTAATCCTTTTGAAAATCAAATCATGTCTGTAGATCGGCCATATTTTCTTTGCAAGTTAGGGGCGAAATTAGGTTCTCAATAAGTGGAGTCACTCATTGATAAAGTCAAAAAGTCAGTCGGTTTTTGAAGTCTTTGATCTTCCCGAGATGCCATGTCTTCTCTCACATACTGTCCTGCTTGTCTTCTCAAACTTTATTAATAACTCCTGATAAGTTTCTTCCTATTTATTTCATTCACTCTGAATGATTTTTGAATGATTTATATTGTAGTAGAGTACCGTAACTGTTTTACAATTTCATCCTTTTGTTGATCAGTTAAATCCATTTCAAAACGGTTCAAACTGTGACATTATCATTCATTTAAAATAAGCTAATATGCAATAAATTATATATCCCTGTAGAATCTCTATTCTATGACCCAAAATAGAAAAATATTGATCTTTGTGCCTCACTCAAATTTGTGAATGATATTGGTGTGTAAAAACGTATGGTAGCCCGGAAATTGTAATTTAAATTTAAGAGAGAGGGAAAAACATATATTATGAAACACCCTGTACATGTAGGTCCCCAGTGGGTCCTGATGGGGTCCAAGAAGGCCACACCCCCCGAACGTTTCGTGTTGGACTATACATGTATCTTGACAAGGAAATATGGTATAAAACCACACAGGCACTTGACGTTTTAATTATATTTAATAATAATAATGAAAAAAAAAAAGTCTTCCCGTAAACAAATTATTGCGCATATTTTTATGAAATATATTTAAAATGTTAAGTGCCTGTGTGTAAAACTAATACACTTTTTAAGTACAATTGCTGCAATCTAATTTGACTGAAAATAAACAACGTTTTAAAATTTCATTCAATCACGCTAATGGCTCCCTGCCTCTCTGTGTCTAGCATCTTTTTCATAGGCATACTTCGGTGACGTCTGGTCAAAGATTTTTTTCTTTCTTGTTCTGCTTTTGGTGTTGTTTTGGGAGTTGGTTTTTGTTTTTTTTTTTTTTTTTTTTTTCATTATTATTCTTGTTATTTTTTATACTTTCCTCTGTTAGATCTTCCTCGGTGTGCATGTGGTGGGACTTGTAAATTTGATATCTGATGCTGATTTTAAAATTGTTTATTCTATAAGTTCCTTTTAACAGGATATATCCAATACAGATACTTAATGATATTCCGTACATTTTATTATGTTTTTGGGAAAGCTTTTAAAAAATGTTCAAGATTACATAAACGATAGTACTATTATTAATGGGTTTTTTTTCAATGTGAGTATTCAAAATGAATTGTTTCTTAAATTAATTTGTTTTCATTTTTTGAAAAAAAAAAAATGATAATAAATTTCAGTAGTTAATTTTCTTTCTCTCTCTCTCTCTCTCTTTTTTTTTAATAATTTGGAATATTTAAAGTTTTAGAAGCCAAATTGATGCAAAGTGTCCAAAGCATCTTGTGTAAATTCAATCAGGTCAACGAAGCAGAGTTTATAAAGCATTTTTATTTATATAGGCCTATAGTACAATATATTTTACTATCTATAATATGGAACAAATGTTAAATGTGTACTGTGCAGCAGTGTGAACTCTGACGGTAGTAGCTCATCTGAATGATCGTTAATCCATTTATATTGTTATAACCAATTTACTGACTGAGTTGTAAATTGTATAACACCCCCCCCCCCCCCCTTCCTCTACCACCAACCAACACACACACAAACACTTTTAACCCGAGAGTTATTCATGATGGTGGAAGATAAAACACATTGTATCCCTTTATTGAATAAGCTGGTATATTAGCGTGCATATAATTTAAGGAAAAAAAATTGTTGAAAAAAAAAAAAAAAAAAAAAAGTGAAATGAAGAGGTTATAGCCCGTTGTTACGGTACTCTTCAGTTTTTGGCGACAAGACAAGTGTTGTTTATATTTCGAAAGAAGAGAAGATTTGGACATATCAGAGTATAGTAATCAATTATGTCGCTAAATGCCAACTGCGCAGGAGTAAAATCTCATCGGGGACATTAATATAAAGAGGGCGACAAGAAAAGACAAGCGGGATAACCCGGTGGTGGCATAGTTACTGTACGTTAATGAGTGGTAAGGCCTACAAGCCCTCTCATAATCACATATCTAAACACGACAGATGAAGTCATAAGGATCGATGGATAATTTTCATTCAAAGATCATAATTGTATTGCAATGTGCTAAAGCTGATAAAAAGTAATTGTATGTAATTGGAATTTGTAACCGGGGGGTGGGGGGGGGGGGCTGGGGGTACCCTACAGTTGCTGCTATAACAACTTATTGCATTCCCTCCCACTATCTCTTTAGATGTTTTTCAGGAAAGAAAAAGATTAGTGTCAGCTAGACTGGGACATGAATCGAGCTATTAAATATGCCCAAATTCCCATTACACAAGGAACCCAATCCTTATAACACACGATTTGAGCTGATTTACACAATCCCTGTCACACACTTTCCCTTTATCTTGTTATTTTCCATCTGTAAACCTCACTAAAAACTTCCTAACCAGCAGTGGATTATTTTGGTTGGTGCCAAAACTAATATGAAGGGAAGTCTTGATTGGGTTAGTAGGAGATTTGATCCCATGACCTCTCAAGAGACATGCAGGTGCTCTCCTAACTGACGTATGGGGCGAATGTACTTAGTTCTCCTTACAAATCATTAGTTCATGAAGCTTTACATGTTTTATGTATATGTACACTATGCTTCTCGGTGGACCCCGTGGAATAAATTGAATAAAATCCCCATTTATTTTCTGTGTTTATGTGTTGTAGGCAGATTTTATGCTGTCAAAAAAGGGATAGAAATAGACAGTTCATCAACAGAATGCAAGACATATCTACTTGGACTGATGGATTTTTTGGAAAAGGTAATTCTATATTTCTATTTTCATGTATAGTTAGTTTATGATGCATTAAGCAAAGTAATTATGATAACATGAAAAGAAAATAAATCCTTTTGTAATGCATAATTCATTTTTATACTGTGTTGGTCTCATAAAGCTTTAAAATTGATAATTCCATGGACAATTAATGGCTGACTATCTTATGCATGAGTGTTTATAGGAATTTTTGAATTTAAAACTGGATATTTTCTGTTTTTTGTAATGTATTGGGTTCATATGTCAGTTAAATGTAGCTTGATTTGTACACTTAGAGTACCTGACTTAGAGCACCTGACTTGGTGCACCTAACATAGTGCACCGGACTTAGTGCACCTGACTTAGAACACCGGACTTGGAGCACATGACTTAGTGCACCTGATGTAGAGCACCTGACTTAGTGCACCTGACTTAATCAGTTAATGCACCTGAC
>CAJDSM010035570.1:1233-14869 GCA_903981925.1 Ostrea lurida | reverse complement strand
ATGGCTAATTCAATTCCCCGACCTATGAGGTCATTAGAAGCATCTTAATGTGTTTTAAATACTGTGAATACTAAGAGAAACTAAATCTGCTTCAACATACGAATTTAGATATACAAATCGAAATTGACAAATTCCCAGACAAAGGATGTTCGGGTTTCATGAGAAAGAACCACTCCTTCGATAGTTACTGTTATATTCTTGATACATCACAACCCGTAACCTATCTACCAGAAATGATTTCCTCCAGCCCGGCACAACTACAGGTCTTCTTACAATGTTCTTCCAGCAGTCTCAATCCGCCCCCTGGACACACCAGAGGTGGGATCAGTACGCCTAGGAGGATAAGCTATCCCCTGATTACCGTCACACATTCACCATTAGGTCGGGAATTTGAATTAGCCTATGTTTTTCCCATCTGATAGTTATCTGCCTTAATTTGCCAATGTTTCTGATCATCGAGGCAAGCTACTTAAAAAGCATGTGTTGTTGCCAGGGGTTCAACAGCCGGCTTTAAAGCCAGCATTTTCGTAAATTCTTATGGCTCATTACAACAATTTAGCGTTGACCAGCTATGGTCCTCCATGGAATTGTCACAATGCTGTCTGCATGTTTCACTAACCATTGTTCAAGCCCGTGTTCTCACATACGGATTTTACACCTGCACGGATTGCTCCCTTTACCTGAGTATAGATCTTAGGGCTCACGGCGTGTGGTTGCCGGCAAGGCATTGCTATTTCCTCCTAGACTTGTTATCCCACCTCTGGCTGGTCCAGGGGCCGTTTGCCCAATCTCCTATTGTTGATTAAATTAGAGACTTACGAGATGTAATCACTGTTCTTATCGTTTGCCTTACATACGTTCACAATTTTGTAGTCGAGATTGAGCTCTTCTGTGTAGGAGTGCATTCAGTGGATAAGGTTGAATGACGATAAAGACAGAAAGCGCCATAACTTCAGTGGAGAAATGATGAAAAATGCGGTTATCTGTAATGATAAATGTAGAATCATTAAGACCTAACGAAACGTTTACGAAAGTGAAAACATGAAAGAAACTTGTCATATTTCCAAGTGAATATACTGAGATACGATACCTACAACCAACGATTACTACGTGTTAAAAGGGAATTCCTATTATTCTCTAAATTGTATCACTTAGGTATCAATTTCGTGGCGATGAAACAAGCGTAGAGAACTAACCAGTACATCTCACAAATTAGCAATAACAATATTTCCCACTTCCTGCATGTAAACAATCTTTTTCGCTCTACTATGTACCAGAGAATTCCAAAGCGGAAATAACCTCATACGTTTCTTGAAACCGGCGTATTGCTTAATGCAGACCTTTCGTTAGCACGTGTTTCATGGTAATTATTTTTTAAGACAACGCTTAAAAAAGATAAACACTAAGTGGATGACCTCATTTGGCTTAGCACATGAAAATATAGCCGCATGTTGAAAAGGTATGGAAATTATTTAGAATTGAATCCAAAATTACCAAAAAGACTTGAAAATTCAGTTACTTGAGAGACTTGGTATACTATTCTGAGCAAAACCGTGACGGTTCTAAAAGAATTGGCATCAGAAAAATCAAAACGACCGAGCATACGAAATGATTACGAACCGGCGAAATTTTATGTTATTTGTTCTTTGACAATAGAGCCCCTTCATGCAAATCCTTATGCCCAATTACAAATAGTCACACTAACTTCTATAAAATGTTGTTATAAAAAAAACCTGAAGAAAACATACAAAATCGTCCCCACAATTCGGGTTAGAGTATATCCGACTTTACACTACGATGCGCCTGCACACAATAGCATGCATTGTGATCGTGTATTTGGAGGAGGGAAAGGTTGTGTCCTACCACACACCAGCTTTTCTCCAGGATTTATATTACCTGTATGCTTGAGAGACTTCTTCCTTACTAACTAAATTCCAAATATCTGAAAAAAAATAAAAATCACGAAAGCCCTTGGTGTCTGCAAATTCAGTATATTAATATGGAATCGCTTCGTTTACTTGATCAAAACAATGGGCTTACATCGGTGTACCGCGTCTACAATGGGTGGCTTACTCCTCCAGGCACCGTGATCCCACCTCTGCTTGTCCAGTGTCGTGTTTGCTCAACTCTTACCATGAACTTGTATTCTTATTTGGACTTACGAATTGTTGTTCAAACGTTCGTATCTTCCCTTTTACCCTATATAGGTGTCGTCAATTAGGAACATTAAAAATGTTTCCAGAGGTGGATTGATCGTCTTAAAAAGTATAGTGGGCCACGGGTTGTACTTTTAAGGACAAAATAAAAGAATTAAAAAGAGCCAATTGTTCAATTGTTTGGAAAATCCGCGTATTGTTTTAAACAATATAAACTACATTCAAGTGTTAGTATATATTGTTGATCTTCCTTCCTTTTAAATGGAACAGGCAAATAATAGAATTTTGACTTGACGATGATCCAACATGTAATATTCCGGGAACAGTTCGTACTGCAAAACGCAGGATTCAAACTCGTTGCAACAAACATGAAATTTATTGAATGATGAACGCAGGTCAAATTTAAAGGAATAAAAGAAAGAGATTCAGTGAATGTAATATACCTGAGCAAATTTAAAATTCTTCTTTAAAGAATGGATTGTGTATTGACTAAACTTCAAGCCTGGACGCGATCTTGGGATAACAGTTGCTGACAATGAGGTTAACAAGTGCTAGAAAGTGTTTGCACTTATAAAATTCTTTTTACCCTGCGTCAATTCCGGAAAAGCTCAATACGTCCGACAAGGTGTCCTTTTGGCACTGATTATCAATGCTTTAAATGTTCTCGCCAAATTTTATAATGAGTCTTGATAATATTCAACAGCATCGGAACAAGATTATTTGTTACCATTGGCTATTCCGTTTTACCGCGAGAGTATCTCTCTCTTGTTTTATTTAGACATTATTTTCTAACTTTAATTTACCTTGCAAACGAAAATGATTAACAACACTACAAAATGCAAAGAAACATTTTTTTTTTTAATTTGTGAATGTCACGATACAAAAATGTTAATATGTTGTTTGTAAATGTCTATAAATTGCTATTGTGATAAGTTATTTATAATTTTCTCACACTTTTTTATAACCCATGAATTATGAGACGCACCAAAAAAACAATTCAAACAAATGTATATTGAATGATTATTGAAGTATTTTTCAATGAACAGGAAACAATACACATCAGCACATATCCGAAAAAAATAAAACATGCGGCGATACATGTACGATGCATTGAAATAATCCTGTTAGATCTAACCCACTTTAACTTATAAAACACACCAAGCAGAAATGAAACTTGTGGATTGCGAATTGTAATGGAAGATCTTATGCTTCATTTTCTCGCAGATGATAATAAAAGAACTAGAAATATAAAAATCCCATGTATGACGTTGGACTAAAACAATTTATTTAAATGTTTTAAAGCCATTTACATGCATAAGATAACTACATATTACCAATGGATTATTTCCTTCTACATGTCATTCACTGGTTCTTACTGATTCTTAAAAGTGACTCACTACACCTTGAACGACGTTATCAACATCACAATGGAAGGCAAAGAAACGAACAGTGATCAATCTCGGAAGTAGATGAAACAATATGAATATTGTTATGACAAAGTATACAGGTTAGAATGAGCAAGCATGACCAACTGTTGATAAAGATGCATTACAGTATTTTTAAAAAAAATAGTATTTAAGATATAAAATAAGCACCAATGTAGATTGAACACGGCTTTCTGCAGCCAAACACGTTGATGTCTTATACACTGAGCTACGTGCTGGTATAAACAACTGAATCATTTACATGTAATTACCTTTAACATCTTGATTCGCCATCTTGTGACTTTGTTTCTTAGAGCTACCTTTAAATTCCAAGATTGTGTTATTTCCAATTAATTTCTGTGTGGATAGAATGTTCATGATGTGAAAATATCAAATTTAATCAAATGTAATTGATGATAAAAATAAACAACAATGAATGCAGGAAAACTTACTTAAGCAAAGTGCTAAAATTCTATTCCAGACTGAAAATGGAATAGTGCATAAGGAATAGATATGTTGAGCAATTTGTCATGGTGTGGGAGAGTTTTCTTTGTGTTGTGAGATACAGGAGCTTGAATACGCCTATTATTGTGTTATGAATCCACAAACTGATGTTATACACGAATAAATCATACATTATGCCTTTCTCACTCACTCTTTCCACATGGCAAAGCAGATCCCTTAAGTTTCAAGATAAGCGGGTTGATAGAATGACGTATTAGAGTTTGACATTTCCTTTGCCAATTGAACGTTTGATTGATCTGAAGCACCAGAAATGGACTTAGCGTGTTATTCATGCTGAAGGCAGACACTCCCATCAATGACAAAAGAGAAGATAAGTTTGAAGTCCAACACTGGATCAGGGTGTTTGGCCGATTCTTGTTGCAGATGTCAGCCACAGATGACAAGAGAAGGAAATCATATATAACTAGGAAGTCCATGCCTTTGGTCCAACAATAATTATTCAGATTTCCTCGCAATGCAGAATTTGCCACACAGCGAATACAAATAGGGAATCCAAACCACTCCAAAAACAATCCAAAGGCAGAAGAGCGCTGATAGCAATTTTGGAAACGCAAGTATCTTGGTTGATTTCATTCTTGGCGTTCTTAGACGGCCATAAGCGGCAGACGAGAATGTGCCATAACACTGAATCCAGACGACATGGAATCAAATAAGTAAAACTTTTAAGAATTCGGGAATTAATTGATGAATGAATTTGACATTCTATTTCATTCTTCAGAGAACTCCGATTTAGACTTGAAATGTGTTGGGAATACAAACCGTAACATTCAGCTTACGAAAAGGTTGTCCAAAGGTTATGTCGGCCATGGAGATACGCGATGCACCCACGACTAAGAAAACTGTTGGCATCCTTTTGAACTGTTATACGTGATAGAATCATTTGTAAAATGTAAAACAACGCATACAAAACATTTGTTAAAACCAAAACACTGCATATGTAAGGTTTGATGTATCTTCCCAAGTACAGTCAAGCACACCACAATGACAAAGATTGGGGATACACGACAGACCAGACTGCACAGCCAGAGAACGTTAATCTTATGTAAGTTTCGGATTCGGATCCAGTGCGTTTCTCTCTTTCTTGTTTATCATGAAAAACGCCGTATCAAATAACACACCAACTACGAGGACAGACGACAACTCCCCAGACTACGAACCGCGCTGTGTCGGAGGTGATCTGATGACCAGCATCACTGTCACGACATAACAGCACTGCAGCGACACTTGAAAACAACATTACGAAGAGGAATTCATTGACTTATACAAGGTTTTTCGTTTCAGGAGTTGTCATGAAGCTTGGTTCTCGTACCCAGGATTAGACAAACAGTTTAGCATACCTCAAATGAATTATGATCTGATGTGAGAAGCAAAGAATTATTTCCTTTATTTAATTCATTTTTGCCTCGTAGATTAGCTTTCTTTTTATGTTAAAGAAACCTTGAAGTGAAAATACAGATAATTTATTGTACTTCCCGTGAATATCAATAGTGATAAATTTATATACATCCCACAGCAACAGGCCATCAGTGTGCATGAATAAAGAAAAAACAACGAATAAAATTTTGCTGTCTTCCTTACGAGAATTACAACAAGAACGTTGCATATATCTATCAACCACAAAGTGAACGTTATACTCAAGTGAATATTTTCGGGAGAAAGCATCTTACGTGTGTTTTAAAAAATACATGCAAAACCAGATAAATCAAAATCTCTACGATTTTTCAAATACGAATTTTGAAACCACAAAAATGAATTGAAAATGCTCTAAAAGAAATGCTGTGATATTTATATCTTCATTCATGCTTTAAAAGGAAGTCAGCCATTATGATGTTTTTGCATATCCCTTGAAATATGGACAGCACGTGTCGACGGCGTTATCACGTTAAAGAATATTCACTTGTACGCCCTTCAATAGCACTAAAACATGTCTAGATTATATGATACTTCACCAAAATAGGTGGTGATGTCTTAATATGAGTAAAAATCCTCGATGATGATACGAGCACTGTAAAGCTTGATGGCATTCTTACATTGATATAAAAGCCAACAACTTGAAAAAATTAAACAAACAAGCTGAACCCAAAAGGAAGACGAAAAAAATTCTTGTTACAATATGGGAGGGGTCTGAACGAAATTAGAATTAGGATTTCATATCTCCAAGAATTCAGCGACGTTCATCAATGTCCGTAGTTCGTCGTATGGACAATTTTCGATGAATAAGAAAATTAAACTTTTAAGTTGGACTGTATTGTTGGATAATGGTTTCATGTCTTGCCGGTAACCGATTTAGTTTGCCAATACAACATGACATTAGGATAATGTAAAGGCGAAGATAACGAACATGATCAACCTCGAAAACTTTGCTGTCTGGCCGTGTTTCATACTTAATTGTTCTTTACACCGCTGATTATTGACTACGGATTACTCATTCAGGCTGGTTGACCGGTCGATAGGGTTATGTACCTTCCCTATAAGAACCTGATCCCACCTCTGTTATAAACCGTTTTGGCGCAACAAATCTTATTTCTGTATTCCTAAGCAGGCCTATGGGACAGACCCGTCGTTTATTTGCTTGGTAAAAGTAAAACCCATCATTAAAAAATCAGAAATTTATACACAATAAATTCTTCAGTAGGGGTGACTATCGTGAACATTAGGACTGATAGGCAAAAGCGTTATGGGAATGAATTGAAGAGTTAGAGCAGGATACTTTCAGGTGTCTGTGCGAACTTAAATGACAGATTCGCGATTTTATTTTTGACTGTTTTAAAATGTTCAAAATCTCTTGTCTAATGTGGTTGAAAGGCTTTACCAAAAATAAGAGTGAGCTGTAACAGTTCTAACACAAGGGGTATGAAAACAAATCAGTCACATATGACTTAGTGATTAATTTGTAATCGCAACAAGTCATTATAGCGCTGTAGAATTTGCGAAATGGATGACTTTAAACGAGAAATCTTGGATTATATTATCATCTAAAGGAGATAATACGACATCTCTCCGCAAAATAGTTCCCTACACAAGTGATTAAAAAAAGAAGTTAGTAAGGCAAAACTAACAAATAAGTACTTGATTATTAAGCTTTTTTAATGTTTACAAAGTAAGGAACGCTCACAAGTGGTTTTTGTCTACTCTTTGAAACAGGAGTTCACAGAGATGTAAGGGAGAGAAAGAGACTGAAACGCTGTTCTGCAAAGAATGAATAATACAGTCAATGTCATTGGTCGAGGCTGGTCACGGTGAAGGAGATAATTCGTGACACACGGAGGTGACGAATGATTTCTCCCTTTGGAGGATATTTGCGCAGAAATACGATACAAAAATGTTTACACTTGATGTAATGTATTTGCGTTCGGAACTCCGAAAGTGTCTCGCAGCAGTCGACAGTGATGTCGACATGCGCGAGACATTCTCGGAGTGTTCGTTTCTTTTTATTATGAAGTCCACAATCGGAATTTCGCGTCTCGTTTTTAGTAGAAAGTTGTTACTAATTTGATGACATTTTACGTCAAATGTTTTCAGAAATAGCCTTTTTAATAAATAATAAACTATTCATAGACTGATAGCCGGGAGGACGTCACAGAATTTGAGGTCTTAGTATGGAATATCACCCTCGGGGCCGCAATACACTGTAGGTGCCCTCGGCGTTTGAAAAACCTTCTGTGACTTGATAATCTTGATGTATCCCTGCCTTTAACAGTCAATAATTGTATATTAACATATTCATCTAACTTTTTCAATTTGAAAAATTAGCAAAATATCAAATAAGAAAGTACACCCCTTTATTTGTATGATACATTGTATATATCCTGCTAATTACATGAAAATTTGTTAACCATGTTTTCTCATTTTCGAAAAACTCCTAGAGAATTTAATATCTATCATCAGTTCGAGAGTTAAATCTGTGAATCATTAATTTGAAAGCAGGAAAGTGTTGTTTTTATTGTTAAAACTATATAAAATGGTGAAGTAAACAAATGTGTAAATGTTAATCATAGTAAAAAAAAAAACCAACTAGATTGCTGTATAAGACAGTCAATACCGCACGCAAGTGTCTTCCTTTAAGGGGCATGGACACGTTTTGAGCTGAAAAAATGTTTAGGATTTTGGATTTTCATTTTTAATGTTTACCAATGCTCACTTAGGGTATTTCTAATGTCAGCAAAAATGTGAACATCATTTGTTGATTACAAGTGAACATCACTTACAATTCTTTGCAATTGTAACAAGGCCGAGCCTTATTACATTTACGATAAAGATGCCTTCACAGAAAATACCATGTTCAAAACAAAATTAGAGGTGAGAAACGAGTATAGAACTATTTTAATTGTGTCAGAATAACTTGTATTTGAAAAAAATATGCTTTTAACGGAACGTATACTAGATATTTCAATATAGGTAAACCAAAACATGGATCGAGGCTGTTTACATGCAATAATGTGAATGCTGTATCTCACTTGCAAACTCAACAATTGACTTCAAATTTTTGCTGACCATTTTAGAAATACCATAAGTTGAAGCATTGTAAACTTCAAAATGAAAATCTAAAATGTAAAGCATTTTTAGCTCAAAAGTGTCCATGCCCTTTTAAATATTTACGCTTACGGAAGTTAAGGGCGTGTTTACCGATAGGTCGTAAGCTTACGGTATCGAAATCTTAATAATGTGCTGAATCTTAACAGGTGTATCATCTCTTAATCATAAAAAGCTCAGTTTAATTATAGACGTCAAATTTGACGAATTGGGAGATGGGGGAGGGGGGGGGATGGCCAAATTTGATGTATATTACTGTCTGTGTTAATGTATAATTAATGTAGGATTTGTACATATATATATAAGGGGGGAGGCGTGAGGGGCAGCCGGAATGTCTTTATGTCTGAAAATTTGTAGACCAACCAAACAAATTATATCACCAAAAACACAAAGTTCTAATCATATGTGTACTAGTCTGTGTGTATGTGGCTGGGGGGGGGAGGGGGGACTTCAATTCTCAATTCTTTGGTTCCTTAAATCTTTACAATTACATATTTCTCCACTATTTAGTAAAGATACGGAGTAACTTAAAGATCAAAATTTTGCTCCGTATGATCTGAATTATGAATTCATAAACTGTTAAATACCAAGTACGTTGTCGAAAGAAAAGGGACAAAAGCTCTCTCTCTCTCTCTCTCTCTCTCCTCTCGCTCTCTCTCTCTCTCCTTCTCTCTCTCTCTCTCTCTCTCTCTTCTCTCCTCTCTCTCTCTCTCCTCTCAAAATTAATCTTTAAAAAGATTAAATCACGCGTATTTGAATAAACACATCTTTCTGATATTTTCTGCGACGATAGTTCTGCAAACAGGGCCGTGACCAGGAATTTCCATCGGAAAGTACACAATACCTGAAAGCGCAGGTGCTTTTGGTCGCTATTTAGGCTCCAGTTTGGCTAGGATTAGCTCTGACTCTGGTAGCAGGTCTGGGGAGAGAGGGGGGGCGAGCCCCGGAATCTGGAGAGGTTTTAGCATTTCATGGAGTCTGGAGCCGCTTTGAACTCCACACGGTCGAGACCGGATCTGTAGGGTCCGGGCTTTGGCCTCCCAGGGACGCTTGAGAGATTTAGCATTTTTATTTTCAAAAGGTGTGTGTGTGTGGGGGGGGGGGGGTGTTGCAACCAATCGATCTCGTGCACACACTGCACCACCTCGGGTTACGGCCTGCCAGTGTGTTTTTCTTCACTTCGGTGTGCGTCATCGTATCACGCTTTTTGCAAGCTTCTATATGGTGCGTTAAATACCGAAGAGCGTGAAAATTTGCATAACAAGATCGAACAGGAATAAGAAAGACCGGGAATCTACACATTTTGGTATTATCGCCGCAAAAAAGTCCTGATAGGAATCAATAGAGGGAGTAATGTATATCCATGCTTTTTGAGGTGTCTGTGAATAAGAGTTAATTCTACGAGTAACAATCTGCTACCCAGAGGGGGGGGCGGTGTGATCGTCCCCTACGCTCCACTTATACCTCTGTCAACGTCTAAATGCCAAGATTCTTGTTAAAACTTTTATATATATACATACATAAATAAATAATGACCAGTTTATTTGGTGTGTCTTTAATACGTATGATTTATATATGAAATTTAAATCAAATATGTTGTTCTAACGTACTTTACACGGGTTATTTTTTCCTGCGCGTGTTGCCGGTTTATGGACTATTTTTCAGACGTTGACAGAGTATAATGGAGCGTACGGACGATAACTCTGGATAGGATTGCACAGTAAGTGGATATTTTAAATCCAGGAATTGCGAAAATCATCAAATCAAATCTAATTGCTGCATTTGAAGATTTATAAATGTACATATAAATGAATATGCGTACATTTATCCGTGATTTGATCACAGGGCTTGTTGAGAAAAAAAAATCAAAACAACCGCCTGCTAGTAAAAAATACACGTGTATTTTTTTCTAGGGGTGTTTTGAAATTTTTTTTTCACACAAGCCCCTTTGATCTATTCGAAAATGTACGAGTTCGCGCATATAAATATAATTTATGCCAAACGCTTGCACGCCCTCCCTTTAAGTACCAGCCTTCAGACTTTAAACGCCTTAACATACTTCGCAGTGAGGGGAGGGTAGGGGTAATATTGATCCGAATTCGATTTTTCAGGGCGCGTGCTTCACTAAGAAAATACTACGCAAAGTACAATGTACGACCCAGTAACGCCGTTTGAACACGACATGGAATCTGGTAAACTCCTTGAGACCGTGAATAGGTATAGGCAAAACGCTAGGGTGAGCTGGGGCAAGAGAAGTTAGTTTTATTTATTCTAGAACAAGGATTTTTGTAAATTGTTGTACAACCCGGGGCCACTTACTGTGTATACCATAGATAGGATGTGCCGCTGGCAATAGGTAGCCTTTTTCCACTAAGAATATATGACAGTATAGAATCAGCTTGGAAAATATATTGATAAGTTAATGTTAAATACCAATTAATTATATTGAATGGCCTTCTAATTTGATCCACTTTTGGCATTCTTGTTTGTTCATATGGGAAAAGCGTCACCATGGTGACAGAAAAATATATGAAAAAGGTATACCAATTCCAATCTAAAATATATGAAAAGGATGGGGGGTCTGGCAATGTCAGCGGACATCCCACCCATAAATACGAATGCCACCCCCCCGGTTTTACAATGCCAACTTACGCGTTACTATGACTTTGGGCTGACTTCACATTATTCTTACTGATAAAAACAATTCATAATTCAATGACTTTCTTTCAATTTCAGTGAAGGGTCAGGATGTTTAGGCCTCTCTCTCTCTCTCTCTCTCTCTCTCTCTCTCTTCTTCTCTCTCCTCTCTCTCTCTCTCTCTCTCCTCTCTCCTAGCAAATCTTGTATATGTATACGCAGTTGCATACTCCGTATATTTTCACCTTTTCTATTTTACTTGACTCTGACCTCTCCTCTGTCCTCTTCTGGCACACTACCACCCCCCCCCCCACCCCCTCAAAAAAAAAAAGAAATACGAAACTAAGTTACCAGGTCCCAGGTAATGACGCAAAACACACCCAAGCAGTGAAATAATTAGAGTTTTTTAATGTGTTAATATTGTTTACTGTGTTAAATGTGATGATTTTAGGTGATCAATTGCATTAATAATATGTCTTTTTGTAGGATACGAAACTGCAACATATTTAGGGAACCTGGGAGCGACGGATTTGCAGCACATCTTCATGTTGTGTGGATTGTTTGAATATGTCGTGGACCCGGGTGTAATTTCGATTGATCACTGGATGCATGAATATTGTGCACATTCTGAAGACGAGTTCATGGGCGGCCAAAAGTAAACGTTTCAGAGTTCAGTTGATTCAGTAAAGTCTAATTGTTTAAAAATTACAGCTACAGTACCAGAACATATTGAATACCTTCTGTATGTTGTTGGCGACATGCAGTACATACTTTATCTTTTTAGGGACTCACAAATTGAGTGTGACCTTTGACCCAATGTCTAGGTCATTCCCAGAAAAACTTTTTGGAGAGAAAGGTGACCCTGACTCTTGACCTGACCGCATATTTCAAGGTTAACCCTTAATCTTTGAATAATTTTGATCTTCACCTGTGACCTTGACCCCACTTTCAGGTCAGTCTCAGGCAACATTGGAGAGAAAGTGTGACCCTTATTTTTGCTCTCAATCATTTTCAAGAGTCAACCCTGAAATCTTGTAAAATATGTGACCTTGGACGTATGTACCTTGACCCATTTTTCAAGATTCAGCCACAGAAAACCTTGAAGATTGAAAGTGTGACCTGGACTTGATCGTGATAATTTCAAGCGTTCAACGCTGAACGTCACATGATTGTGTGACCCTTGACCCAGCATCAGGGGACTATGAAGAGAAAAGTTTGACTTATGACTTTTGATTTTAAGCACTTGGTCAAACCTGAAACCTTAAATAGACCTTGACCCCTTTCAGGGTCTAAACTTTGAACTTGAAACCTTGTGTGTAGGAATTTAAGTTCTGTAACCCTGGGGGTTATTGTTATTTACAGAAAAAATAGTCATTTTAACCCCTACCCCCCCCCCTTTGTTTGTAACCGATTGAAAATGTGAAATTGTCTGAACCTATATTGCACTCTATAGGGACAATTGCTTCTCACCTCTAGATATTATGGACCATTCGAGAAATTTTAGATGGAGTTCAGCTGACAAACTTTATGATAGAGAACGTTCGTGTATTGGCCCCTATTAAAACCCCGGGCCATTTGGGAAAATTCCCGAAACCTTAGTGCAATCTACTAAACATCCCTTTTCAGATCCCAAAGCATTTGATGTGATCGCTGAGAAATTGTTAGGTGGAGTTCAAGTTGACAAGGCTTGTTTATAGAAACGTCCGTTTTTCGCCCCTATTTGCCCTAGGGGGGGGTGGGCCCCCCAATTAGATAATTCGAAACTTATGGTATGCCAATGGATATTGCCTCTCCAGGCTTCCCAGAATGTCTTGTGTCATTTTTAGGAAAATTGTAGATGGGTATGTTAGGAAAGCGTCGTAACTTCGGCCCCCTGAGTTGAGCCCCTGGGCCAATTGAAAGTCCGAAACCTATGCGCATCTGCAGACAGTTACTTTTCAGCCTTCTAGAAGTATTTTGCGACTCCTTTGAAAAAATTGCAGAGAAGAGTGACAAGCTTTTGATACTTTAGGCATATTTGACCCTTGGGGCCAATTAGAAAATTCCCGAAACCTTTATCTGCACATGCTGCAGGACATTACCTTTCATTCTCCGCAGAAAATCATTTGATAGCACATAAGATGTGGACGAGTTTCGAGGGACAAACACCGACGGACGGACGGGAAAAGTAAAACAATAAACTCGAACTTCTTAAGAAAGTGGCGGTATAAACATGTATTACAAAATCGAGTAGTAGGGCAAATACGGGACCTCTGACAAAAGCGGAAGGCTTGTATCCCTAACAAGTGTTCTATCGTTTGTGTCTTATAAACTCATATCTTGTCATTATTTCAAATTGTCCAAATCATATAGCACGGAGCA
>CAJDSM010035568.1:0-21166 GCA_903981925.1 Ostrea lurida | reverse complement strand
TACCCACAGTGCAAAGTACGAAACACAACTCGGTTCCGAATGTTTTCATTCAGTGGTCCGTAAACATTAAAATCTGCATGCATGTCTGAAAATGCTTTCCATGTGGATTCCAAATACGCAAGCAATCAATCAATGGCATGGCGCCCACAGCACCGTTAGAGCATTGAAGAATTCCATCTTCTTGAATGGTCTCGCGTCCTAGTGTTTTACTTCTGACCACCATGTATGATTTGTTCCAATGGGGAAATAACTGACAAAACTCCGCCAATGTGACTTTCCCATACTTTAATAAAAAACAACACGTTATTCCTTGACCCTCAATCTATGCCAATCACCAATACATAAAAGCGTTCCAAAGATTAGGGGACGCTGAAGCCGGTGTAAACTATAAGATCCCAAAGATATGGGTACATTAAAAATACATTACAGATAGTGAAAAGTTTTTAATTCATTATTATAACAAAAAAAAATATTGTCAAGAGCAATAAACTCCTATGGGGCGAATTCCTCTACTTAGATGTTTTCTACACTGATTTCTAATACATATTTATGCACATCAAATTACATCATATACACAAATAAAGGCAGTTTTCCGTCAGAAAATCGCCATTTTTGAATATTTTTTTGCAGAACGAATTATAAAATAATAAAAATGAAATTTTTTTTAATGTATAACAGTTATAAAAACTGCTTATTTGGTATATGCTATGAATTGAGGTGCATAAAATTATGTATAGAAAATCAATGTAGAAAAACATCTAAAGTAGAGGAAATCGCCCCCACCATAGGAGTTATTGCCCCTGAACAATATTATTTTTTGTTATAAATATTAATTAAAAAATTTTTCACTTATCGTATATGTTTATATTTTACATGACCATTATCTTGGATCTAAGTTTACACGCTTCAGGCGTCTAAATCTTTGGAAGTTTTATGTATGTGATTGAATAGATGAGGGTCAAGGAATAAAACGGGTTGTTTTATTAAAGTTAATGGAAAACGCCACATGGCGCATTTTGTCAGTTATTTCATTGGAAATACATTACATGGTTATTTTGTATTTTTTTTGTTTTGTTTTTTTTTTTTTTTTGTTTATTTTATATTTTCTATTTAATAGTTGTATTATTGTCCCTCGAAGTCTATTTAAATAAACACTTTAGGACTGTGCGGGAGACCATCAAGAAGTGGAATTCTTATGATCCTAACTATGGACTTCTTTTTTTTCTGTGTTTAGTTTTTTGATTATAAACTGTTACTCATTAAAAAAAATTTCCATTTTTTCAATTTTATTTATTATTATTAAATCTGTTCTGCAAAAAAAATATTCTTCAAAAATCGTGCGATTTTCTGGAAAATCAGAATAAACATTGTATTTTGCCAATTGTTTTTGGACTTCTTCAGATTAAGGGTTATTCAGAAAAAATGTAACTGAAGTAGCTTGGCACAAAATTAAAAACATAACATAAATGCAATAATGTACAGGGGAAGAATTCCAAAATATTATGATTAGGGGCACTGAATAGTTAATCATCTTGTTGTCTGACTATCTTTAAATAAAAGGTGCATATTTCTTTCGTATGATAAACTTGATTAGGATAAGTATATAATTATGTGGTAAAATAAAAAAAAAATGAATAAAAAAAAGATTGAGGATGAGACAATATTTAAGGTTTGAAACCCTTAGAATTCCTTAACAATTCCTATATAGGTGATAAATCCTTAAGACGCGGCCAAGTTAAAATACGAATTTATTAATTTACCTAAAAACCTATGCGGCAAGCAAAAGCAATTATTATTGCAGCTAATTCAGATTTTGCCGTCCACAATGCCCACTGTTCACGTCGACAAAACGACACGCGGTTCCACATTGGAATGCGCGCGTAACGTGGAAACTATAAACGCGGGATTCAACTGGCTCTGAGGAAACGTTATTTATATGTTTAAACAGGTGCATTGGAGAAACGTATTACATCTAACAATTTCAGACGTCGATGTCTTATGTTCTCAAAAAAAACAATACGTATTAAATAGACCAACAACTAATACATCCGTTATGCAAAGACTGAAAATAGACTACTTAGATAAAATAAAATGAACCAAGAAAACCAATTATATTTATAGTCGTAAAAAGGGGGTGAGACCGTCATTTAATACAATCGCGGATAATACTCTATCTGAAGATAGTTTACATGAGAACTCATGTACATCGATTCAAATTCTACTAAGTCGATTAACATCATATAGATCTAGCCATTTCCTTGAGTACAGCTAATTATTAAGATAAAAACTGCAAATACCCAAGAACCGAGTGTCTATATGCTATTGGTCTGTTGAACTTGCAAAATATTGAGTTGCTGTGTTGGACCACCAAGAATTACTATGCCAGATGGTATATCACATATTGTCCAATCGGATTATTTTACCTGAATTCAATTCGATGGATACTAAGTAGTAACTAAACAATGAAAAACAGATGGACCTGCGCCATTCATCGTTCCAATGGCTTTTATCTCCCCCTTGCCCCCCCTTCATCTGGTTCAATGGGCCATACGATAATTTCCTTGAAGCGTTATGTGTTAATCAGAGATTCTATTTCTTTTCTCTTGCGTAATTTATGATCTTTTTTTCTTTTACCTTACGTAGTTACCTTTTATGGCCTTGACTTCGCGGAGCGGGCCTGCGGCCCGCCCGAGCTTCCCGCTCTTGGGTTTTTTTGTTATAACGATGTTTATTTTGGGCTATAGCGTCGACAATGTATGTATGGTAAAGTTTGTTTGTATCCGAATGTTGTTTTCCCTTTGGTGTCTATCATTTGTTAAATTGAGTCAGGTTACCTTGGTTTCTTTTAATAGGCCGCCTCCACGGTAGTGCTTATATAATTTTTTAAAATAGAATGCCTGGAGGCGTTGGGAGTGGATCAGAACGGCTTACGTGCCTAGGCTACGTGGAGTCCTCTCGGAATATTTTTTGCGAGTGTTTCCTTGGATAGATGAGATAATATCACGTGATTCTTACTAATGGCCTAATCATTTCAGAGCGATTCTTCTTCGCTTTCCGCGGTGACGCCTGGTGCCTCCCGCTCGCTATAAGTAACATTTCAATAACATATTGGATTAAAAATTGGGCACAACGCACCCCAGAATTGATCGATGTGCTGAAAAGTAGAATGATCTTATGACCAACTTTTGTGGGCCCTGTTTTTGTGGATCTTTTGAGGCTTTTAGTTTTTTATGATTTAGGTATGGAATTGATATAATTGTTTGGAGCAAAAGCCGGCGCGTATGCATATCGTAGTTGACATCTAGATTGTGGTCTCGCCATATTAGTTCAAATCATTTTTTGTAAAATTTATGGAACAACATTTTGGAGTAACTTGCGATTGATTCTTTACTATCTTAAACTTCTTATGCATGAAAACTTTCATAGCTACTGCTGGTTTATCGGGATTTGAGACATCTATATCTTTTGAGGGTAATTCGTTATAATGGATGAGGGTTTTTGGGTCATCATGGTCCATGGGAATACACCCCTGCTGATAAACATATGGTTAAACAATGACGTGGATTTAAAAGTAAATTCCCCTGTAGTTTATCATAATAGTTATGCAATGTAAAAGTCAAGCCCAATCCTTGTCTAGGGGTCAGTCCTGATAACGAAATTACACTGGAGGGGAAGTTTACTATCAAAAATGAAGCAATTTATGTCTCACACAGAAATGGAAAGGAAATTTTCTAATTCTGCGGCCTGCCTGCAAGTGAAAATATCATCTTCCTTGTATGAAATTTAAATTAAATGCTTATGTTCCTTATACATCGCAAATTAATTTTAAAGCGCAAAAGCTTCGGGTTTTTTATTACGAGAATGAGTAATACATGTGAATGTTGGATTGGGCATCTAAATATGCATAACATCTTTCCCCCAGTGTGAATATTGGGTTTACACTCTTTATATTTTCAAGGCAGGAGGCCAAGATAATTGATGTATTTTTGTACAGACCGAAAAAACTGTTTCACATTATAGTGATGTTTTCGAAAAAATCCTATATTTCTATATTATTGATGTATTATCCTGTTTGATCGGAATTCGAAATAATATGTGTACAGCGCCACAGTAAATTCTGCAAAGGATCTTGCTTTCGCATATTTGGATAGTTTTACTTACATTGTATTTTATGGCAGTTAGTTTCTGGCACGGATGGTTGTTGTATCTTACCTATTTATTATTAAGATAAACGTGGGTTCCGGACTTGTGACTTTTTTGCAATCTCAACTTTCCGTTTTCTTATGTTTTTTATTCATATCTGGGGAAGATATGAAAGCAGATCTGTCAGATTCTGTGGGTGTTCCCTTATAATATCCGGAGTATCTTCGGGATATATCAAAGGGACCATTATTGTGATAAATAAAATTTATGATTTTAAATTGATAGCATCATCATATATACCTTATATATGTCAAGGTTGTAAAGACACGGCAATTTTTTATTTGTTTTTATCCCGTAACAGTTATTATCTACCAAATTCTGATTCATATGAAATTATAAGATAAGTCTGCCAATTAAGGGGCACAATTAGTGCCCATAGGGTAATACCAAAACGCATTGTTTGGAAGACCCCTGATGTCTCCAAAGACTACACAAATATTATCTATAGGAAACCCAAGCATCTTCTTAAATATCTACTTGAGAGTACTTGTGTGGGCAATCAGAGTGGGTTTTTTTAACAAAATATATGTTTTGTTTTCCAACGACTAAAAATTCGTATTTTCAGGTGCCATTTTTGTTTAAAAAACAATTATCTAAAATATGAAAAAGCCTAGTTTTTGATTTATCGTGAGGAATCGTTGTATAAAATGTGGAGAAATCGTACGTTTTGATGCAGTCAATTTTAGAAAATCCTCGTGATTTTAGGTTATCCAAAACCTTTCCTTAAACGTAGAGCTTTTAAAGTATGTACTCGCAAAGTAATCGAGTCTATACGTATAGCGTTCGTAATGACTCTACACAATCCGTAAAGCGATTGTAACCCAACGTGAATGAAATCGAAATTATCCGGAATAATCCGCAAACAACTCGTGAACTAACGGTAATATATCGTAAACCAATCGCATATATTCGTAAAAATAAACTTTTTACGAGTGTTTTACAGATTCTTACGAGCAGTTTGCATGTTCTTGCGGCCAGTTTACGATACTTATGGATTGTTACAAGTTACTTACGGAAAATAAAATAAGTGGACAATCGTGAAAATTTTTCTGACATGTCAAAAAATTTGCCCCAACTTTCACGGATCCTTACGAGTGTGTGCGAGTTGTGACGAGTTCGTAACGGATACAGACGAATGATTTACGAATGCTTACGATTCGAGATCCGTAAGGACTCGTAATAAAAATCCGTGAAGTTGAAGGTGATATAATCGTCAAAATTTAATAAATGAATGTCGCCCTGGTTTTGTTTTAAGTCGCCAAACAAATGTCGAGTAGATGCCAATTTCATGCTCAAAATAATTTTTTATTTTACGATATCGTCTCAGTAAATTAACCCATCGACTTAATGAAATCGGTTTTCATTACACCTCCCATCATTCAGAAAAGATGCAGGCCCCGCACGTTTGTAGCAATTTGTTACATATATACCGTTACCATTCGCAGCACGGTATGTAAGAATTTGTTACAAATTTTAGCACAAATGGCGAAGCTATGTAACAAAAAATATCGTTGTTATAGCGTCGCCATTCGTGCTACACACCGTGCCTTATCAATTCTTTATGATGAACCACGCTAGATATATAAACATACAAATAATAATTTGATTTGAATAGAAATTTACAGTATACACATACATAGACTAATATACTTTTACAAGATTGCAATAAAAGTCGCATCGTTTGGGAAAGGAAGGGTCGCCTGATGAAATATGTTGAGTTCAATCAACCGTGACAAGCCATAATAAAACAAATAGTATAAATATTCCATGCAGTTTGTAAATGTAACTTGATTTGCGTATAATGATCGATCGCTAAGAATAACCCCCCACTTAAAATGCCACAAATGACCGTGGAGGAAACAACTAGAGCTGATTGAGAGTAATTAGCCGCGTGGTTACTCAAGTTGTACTCGCTATCCTCATATCATATCGATATTCTTTCAGCTGGGAGTAATTTGATATATTGCGTGTTAATGTTATGTATTGATGATATGGCTAAATATAACAAAACCGGAAGTGTACACGGTATTCATTCTGACTGGATACATACAGATGGCCTCAGGCGGCGATATATGACGGGGAAGTGGAAGGGGGCATGCTCCGTAGTCAGTGCTACGATCAGTTTAGGGGGTTTCGGACCAACATGTTTAACGGGTCTAGCGTGAAAAGTCTGCAGCAATAGTCAGAGGAAATTCGAGTTATGTTAGTTTTAAGTAGTCATGTGTTTCTGTGGAGTTGTTATGAGCATGTTACATAAAAAAATAAATACTAAAAACGTAGACGTTATTAGTATAATATATCATAGTATTGATGTTTCTTAATAAAAATGCATTCCCAAACGAAATGAAAAAAAATTAATAAACAAAATAAATGATAAGGTTTTTTCCCCGTACGTATAGCGAATCGTGCTAAAATAAAATTTGAAGTGCGGAATTTTGGCATCTGACCATCATCTAAAGCAGATTTACATTAAACGATTGTTAGTTTCCGTAGAGATTAATTCTAATTGTCATGAAATAAGATGTGTATACTTTTTATGGTCATCTTTTCAAAACCATATTTGATTTAATTCTGATCGACATTTAATCACAATTTTGTTATTTTCGGTGCACGGAGTCCATTAACCCGTACTATTTTTTTTTTTCGCGCTGAAAAAGACAATTTAACTTTATGGTTTTATTTTAAGTAACAAGAGTTGAAGAGAAAAAAAAGTATTTATTTTTTCTTTGGTGTACGCTGTATTTCATTCAATTTTTATAAGCTGCTTTTTAGAAACAATATTCATTCAAAATTGAAATACATGTAGATTATCTCAATTGTTCATATTTCATAGCTTTGATGTTGCGACTGAATTTGAAGTGTGCGTCAATAAGTGTTCTTGTCGTTAGTAGATATGTATCTGGAATCTGTACCTCTGCTGACGCCTTTAGGAATACAGCACAGCATTGTGTACTAGATTTCTTTACTGTTAAAAGCATTGCGAATATGTAGTGGTATCTTTCATTATGTAGTGGTACCATTGCAAAAAAAAGTAAAACAACGTATCTCATAATTCAACTTGTTCCTGCTCAATTTCCATGGTGTTGAGCTCAGTTTCTGTCTGCTAAATACTAGTAAGCAAAAACTAGCTTTATGGCATACCAAAAGTGAGGCGATCTAAATTGAGATTACCGGTAGAAAGTGAGATTTTTTTGTACATCTCAAAAGTGAGCTCGCTTAAGTTTTATTGTTCCGATCTGTAAATGACAGCGACATTATAGCTATTCTCTGTTACCCTCATTTCATTCCATACTAACTAGAACACACTACATAGGTCACTTCATTCGTTAGAGAGGTTTGGAAGACCCAGCAGTAGATATAACCAACCTTGGAGTTTTGTATTTTTCCGATGGGCGGCTGTTGTTTAGCGGTTAGATGCTCAAACACCATACCATCATGATCTAGTAATTTTGATATTAAGGCTTCGTCTGATTATTGGTCTGTCAGTTACTAAATGATTTATGAAGATTAAATTTACAATCTAGTTGTAGTAGAAGCTTATTTAAATGAATTCTTAAAACCGTTGGCGCCTTGAAGTATGCAAACCACTGGGTTACCGATGAAATATTTTAAAACTGTTTGGTACACTGATATATGGCATCTAATGAATAATTAAATTTCATTTTTTTCCTTAAAATGCATGAACTGTAATGATTCTAACCGCCACGCTCTATGAAGCGCGAACTAGATATTCGTACGCCAGCGAGAAGCGCTATGCAGTTCACATCCCCATGTATTTTAGAATGTGAAATTTATTCTTTATATTTACATTCTACTTTCATTTTCTGTCAGAATTCCCAGCTGTTAAAACAGACGTACTACATTCCTCAAAATTCATACGCGCATCGCTCACAATTGCAGCATATTCACGAGGAACTAGCTATTATTACAGTATATACAGATAACATTGGAAATGTTGATATATTCAAAAGTCACTCAACAAAATTGCTAATCTACAATAATTGAATATTGATATACGACATTATACGTAATACGTTTTTTTTTTTTTCATCAGATCAACAACTTTTGCGCTCAATGCTTCCAAACAAAGGTAAACAAAGATATCTGTTACGTGTATCTACCCCATTTGTGATCAGTTCACTGTTTTTATCGTTCATTCCCGACACAAGAAATGAAAATAAAAACCAGAAACATTTAACACCCCCAAATAGTGAAGAAAAAACCATGATAAAAATATTCACGGTCTCTCCAGAATGTAAAAGAAAGACAACGAAGTATTGGGATTGTTTATCCGTAAAATCTAGCGGACACGGAATTAGCCTAATTATTAGTGTCTAATTAGATCACTTGTCAATTCACGTACTACTCGGAACAACCAGTGCGTTGTCAGTTGGAAAATCTCATTTGCACTCTGTTTAATTTCAAGCACCAATGATAAACTCTTACACTGTCGTTACTTCCGCCAAGGAGGTGATCAAATCGGCGGCGTTTATTTCTTTATTTATTTGTGGAACTTCATGCAAAAACTAATGGTCAGATTGTTTTCAAAATTGGTACACAGATGCATCTTGGTCTACGGAAGTCCCCATGAAATTTAGGGGGATCCGGATCCGGAAGTCTTTAATGTTACCATGACAGAGGTACAGAATACAATCTCTGATTGCTTTGTTGTTTTATAGGAACATATATTTCTCATTATTTCAAAAAGGCTTTATTGGTTTTGCATTGGTTGGTGATCTTAAATACTGCTAATTATATCAAAATATACGTTTTATCATGCCGTTTCACCTCCGACTTGATTTGATATAATGATATTTGATGCAGGATTTACTTTGTCATTATAGTCCATGAATGCAAATCATGAAGATTAAGAGAGAGGGTAGTTTTTTCTATCATACGTTGTTTCGGAGAAATGATGATAGGCGGTTGTTTCGGAGAAATGATGAGAGGAGACACTACACCTCACGTTGTGATTACTATACTATAGAAAGCAATCCGTGTATAGTAGATCACAGAGCTGAGGATAATTCTATACAGCGTCAGTCCAAACAATCAATATTATATTGACAGCCAATTGTGTATCGAGGGTTTTGGGTTACTTTTAAGGTATAACATAGAGAGAAAATAATTTTATGCGTTAAAATGTCCCTATTTCTATTTTAATTCGGCCGCGGAATCTTTCTCGTAGTAGAAAAATTCAACCTATCAGGTTTGTCAGTATAATATATCCACATAAATACTACTCTTTACAAATTGTATTGATAGTCATTTTTTCATGAATGCGCAGCAGTTGTGAACAATACAAGAAGACCTTGGGCCACATCGCTCACCTGAGCACTGCTTCACTAAGAAGAGCAGTAATAGCAACTTTAATCCCCTATTGTGGCCCCATCCAACCATCAGAGGGGGGGATTAAATCTACTCCCTATTAGGAAGCTTTCAGGTAAATATCCACTCGTCTGGTTCAATGAAGAAGATTTTAAAGAAATTCCATAGATATTTGCATGTAAAATATTGATCCCTTATTGTGGCCCCACATTACCCTGGAGGTCATGATTTGAACAAACTTTTATCTCTACTATATCAGGAAACTTTTCTGGCCCAGTGGTTCTTTGGAAGAAGATTTAAAAGATTTCACTAAATAATTATATGTAAAACTTTGATCCCCTATTGGGGCCCATCGTACCCCCGGAAGTCATGATTTGATCATATAAATTCCAGATTTACTGGCCAGTGGTTCTTGGAAGAAGATTTTTAAGATTTTCCCTATACAATCGTGTAAAACTTTGATCCCTTTTGGGGCCTCGTCGTACCCCCGGGTGTCATTATTTGAACAAACTTGAATATCCGCTATATCAGGAAGCTTTCATATAAATTTCGATTCAGCTTTTTGGCCCAGTGGTTCTTCTGAGGAAGATTTTCCCTTTATAATCATATGTAAAACTTTGATCCCCTATTGGGGCATTCATCGTACCCCCGGGGTTATGATTTGAACAAACTTGAATCTCCACTACATCAAGAAGCTTTCAAATGAATTTCAGCTTTTCTGGCCCAGTGGTTCTTGAGAAGAAGATTTTTAAAGATTTTCCTATACAATCATGTGTAAAACTTTGATCCCCTATTGGGGCCTCATCGTACCCCCGGGGGTTATGATTTGAAAAAACTTGAATCTCCACTATATCAGGAAGCTTTCATATAAATTTCAGCTTTCTGGCCCAGTGGTTCTTGGAGGAAGATTTTCCCTTAATAATCATAAGTAAAAACTTGATCCCCTATTGGTGCCTCATCGTACCCCGGGGGTCATGATTTGAACAAACTTGAATCTCCACTATATCAGGAAGCTATCATATAAATTTCAGCTTTACTGGCCCAATGGTTCTAAAGAAGATTTTTAAAGACTTTGATCCCCTATTGTGGCCTCATCGTACCCCCGGGGGTCATGATTTGAACAAACGTAAATCTCCACTATATCAGGAAGCTATCATACGAATTTCAGCTTTTCTGGCCCAGTGGTTCTTGAGAAGATTTTTAAAATGACACCACCCTATTTTTGCATTTTCGTGATTATCTCCCCTTTGATGGGGGCCTGGTCCTTCATTTGAACAAACTTGAAACCCCTTCACCCAAGGATGATTTGTATATAGTTTTGGTTGAATTTGGCCCAACGGTTCTTGAGAAGAAGTCGAAAATGTGAAAAGTTAACAGACAGACGACGGACAGACAGACGACGGACAAAAAACGATCAGAATAGCTCACTTGAACCTTCGGTTCAGGTGAGCTAAAAAACTTGATAAAAATATAAGTAGCAAGAAACAATACAGTACTCGAACAATGTACGTTTCATCCGTAATACTCAAAATCTGACGGTACGGATGTACTGGGCAGAATTGAAAAGATCTATCTCCGCGCGGGCGTGACCATTTAGTTTGCCTCCACTTACTGCAGTATATGACGTCCAATGCTACTTAAAGAGGTTCTATGGTGAGATTTAAAGTGATGTCAATTTTTTGGAAGTGTATTTTTGATTTCTACATTGAAAGAGAATCGGAATATTAAAAAGAAAAATTTGGGTTTTCATGCTTGTTTTCGAGCTATAGTGTTTTAAACATGACCCTTTTGCACTTAAAATTTACTCAAGATTTTTTCATTTAAGCTCCATTCGTCTGTTGGTGTAACAAAAACATAAGGAATACAAATCAATCATTATATGAAATAGATAGATAATAATGTCTTCTTACAATACAGATATGAAAAAAAGATTTAATACTTGTAATGGAAATAAATAATGACCTTTCTGCACTTGATATACGGAAAAACTCATGTATAAATCATATACGGTACCAATTTTTGTGCACCAGATGCGCATTTCGACAAATTATGTCTCTTCAATGATGCTCAAACCGAAATGTTGGAAATCCGAAACATGAAAGTAAAACACTGTAAAAGTGTCAATGTAGTGCAAAAGATTGGGGCCAAAAACGTCGAAGGATCGAGCTATGCCTGAGGGAGATATCGAATTTCAGAGTTAAAAAATACATTTCAGGAGTGATGTCAATTTCTTAAAATTCACGTAATATTCAGAGTCTTGTATCAAAATTTAAAATAAAACTTTAAAAGGTAGAGGATTTCGGTCAATTTTTTTTAAATATTGCAAATACTGATTTTTTTGCACAGAATTTCGAGTACTAGCAAATTGAATTGGACTTTTTAAAGAATATGTATTCTGTTTGGAAAAATACCTCAACAAAATTAATAAATAACAATATTTGAACTAGTTCCAAGTTTCATCTACTTGTATTATTAATTTTAAAACTGTAATATACGAATAGGGGTATAAAATAGAAGGTATATTGGATGAAATAGAAACTGTAAAATCATGCTTTTTGATTAATCAATCCTTCCGCCACAAAATATAGTCCCTACCAAACCCTTTCAAAATCTGAATTGACACAAAAATTTTCAACTGGACAGGGTTCAATTGTAAATGTGTAATATGTTTGCACCGATGGGGTTAATATTGAACCAGTAAATACTTAGTGATAGCGTCCTGCGCAGTTGTTCTCAAAAGCTCACCCTACAACATCCTTAATGTTCGGCGCTTTTATTAGAACGTCTATTTGAAAATCCTACTGAAATGAATGTAAAGAGTGGATACTTGATTTTCTCACGTCACGGTGACATACAGAGCACGAGACTCATTGAGGATACTTGATTCTGACACTAATCCGGGCGAACCGAACTGAGCCGGATACACCCGGGATAGGCCAGCGCCTATCAAAATGTTTCGGCTCAATCGGCTCGCCCGATGTGGTGTGTGCGCAACTGCGGCTCACAATCAACGGTATCACCGCATTACCCTGGTGCGCCTGTATGCTAATCGAGATGTGCGAGTACAAGTAAAGAGGGATTGTTTCATATGCTCTCAAAATTAGAATCACTGTAATAAGACCTCTATATCAAATATGCATCATAATTGTTTTAAGATTGTAGACCTTTCTTTCGCTTAACATCACAAAAGTAAAATAAACAAAATTATACACTGTGTTGGTATTTGTTTTGCCCACCCTCTAGGTGATGCAATGTGTTGCTGCTATTGCACGACTACGTAGGAAACCTGAACACCTGAATTATCAGTCAGTGAACCATTTTATTACTAAATTACATGGTATCCGTGGTCGCAAAGCTTCACTTTGAACACACAAGTTATGCCATAAAATTCGTAATCAAAATAATAGACTGTATGAGACTACGAACGAAATTTTTTTTGCTCGTAATATCGCTTCTTAGGAGATTGATTTTATATAAAGTTGTTTATACAATTTGCCAGTGAGAATAAATTATTCTCATCTTTCACGTTTATACTATATTTTGAAAGCTTTGCTCATGTGCATCATAATTTGAGTAAGTGATCTCATTTCACATTATACAAATGAAATAGATATTGTTTCAATAATTTCTCCTATAAATCTCCGCTAAATGACAAATCAATTATACACTTCATCGCTTTCTTGCTCGGAAAAATGAAAATTATTCATCTACCTAGTAATTAATCATTATCTACAGACTTCCGAACTAATTGCTACCCTTTTTAAAATAAAGAATTCAAAACGCGGCCTTCGAAATACCCATACATATATGCACTGGCTATTGTAGATAGACAAACAGGTTTACACAATCATGTTTTCGAATGGATTTCACCATATCTTGAACCGAATATATACACATCTCCATTGACGGGTGATCATGGATGTCTTTAATTAAATTCAACTGTTAAAAGACCCTCAGTATTATCTTTGCATAGATCTAAAGTACATGCATATGCCATAATAATTTTTCTTTTTTAAAATTCTGAATTCAACCAATATACAGGCCTATTATTTTCTATAGCAGAAAAAAATATATGCATTTTATTGGACAACAAACCGATAATATGAAGTCATTTTCCCTACCAAGAACAATCGGCAATCCTCAGCTAACTCCGCTACGCTCCATACAAACCTTGGATGTGATTGGTGTAGGGATATGCACGGATTTGTTATGATGATTTTATTATTTAACGGTCGCGTTTTTGTTTTGATGACTTGAATTTTAAAACCCAATACTGTGACCATCCGATCACTTTCGAGGTTTATCTAGTGTGCGGGCGAGCTTCCGAGAGGAGTTCCGAGTGTTGCCGAGAATGGGATACAAAACGGCTTCGATAGATTTAACCGCTTCGTAAATTTTTGAAAATCCATCCTTTTAGTTTTAACATTTTCAGAAATTGCTAGAAAAATCCCATTTATTTACTTTAAATAATAATTTAAAAACCCACTTGTGGTGCAATGGCGATGTTTAGCAGATACATTGTACGATGTCCGTTACCTCGGTCACAAGTACCAACGCATATATACAGCCGTGAAAAGTCACGAGCTCGAGAGGCACTATTTCTAATACTATTTTTGCAAGACAATCCACATTACTCTACTAGATTAGCACTTCTAAGATGTATTGAAACGTCAGCCATAATGTTATATGATCATCATCCACAAACCAGTCTACTTTGACTCCGTACACGCCCACTTTGCCTGACAAAATACAAACTTCACACCTCGATGATATATTTTCCCGATTTTTGACAACCTTCATGTATTCAGCGGCGACTTCCAAATATGCCATCCTTTCGAGGATGCACAATTTCAACATAGGTACCTCAATGGTACAAAATGATTTACTGCGTGTGACGTCATATATATGTCACAACTGTTGAGGCTTTTAAAGGGCTAATTAATATGTTACAGGCGTATACTTTCTCACATTAAATACAAGTTGAAATAAAAAAATAAAATACAATTCTTCTTATTTTAAAGTTGTTTGCCAAACAATTGTTCAAATATATAAATATTTTCTTCCAAGTCCTCACCCCTTTTTCAATGTTCAATTTCTACATTGATCGCTCTGCAGTAGGATATAATCGTTATATGGGTTCTTGGCAGGGTATATGGACTCATATTCCCTGTCAATGTATATATTCTCCCTCGACTAGTGGCTCAGGGAATATTAATTAGTCCATAATCCATATAATTAATAATGTAATGACATTAAAGTGCACGAAATCAAAAGAACCGCTTCTACATAAATGTAATTTAAAGTGTTGTAGCATGCGATGATAAGCAAAGGCATATTTCGTGGAAAGCAAATTAATGCTCTACGATTTATGGTCATAATGCTAGAAAAGTTTATCGCGCACGGATTTTTCTGGAAAACGTCTTGATGCACTTGGTATAGAATTATTGATAACGAGGTTTCAGGGTACTTAGATGATAGCTTGAATTCAACCCTACAGCTAATGCACCGACTCACTGAATTCATATGAATGTCGATTTGTCATATACACAGCTTACTACGTGTGTAATACGCACGTAAAATAACTATTTATTGGACAATTCACTGATATGCAAAATAGTGATTTAAATTAATATTGTTTTTCTGTTCACCGTGAAAGACTACAAATGTAAGCCAATGAAAGCTTGAATACTAATCGTATGCATACACAGGAATTCAGGGAAAAATGTTCAAATTAACACCATTATAATGCTTTAACAGAACCGCTTTCTTCCGGTTATTTAAGGAATCACTGTCTAGTTCATTGGGAATGCGTGGTGAGTGACATGCGCAATGGGAAACGGGAAAATTTGCTTCGTCGTTTTGCAAATTATTACCTCTTTCATTGTAGTGAATCACCTCATACGTCCAATAGTCTAGACGGTGATTCTTTTTATCTATATCTTAAATAAAAATGTAGGATATAAAAGTACTGCCTGATGTAAAAAGCAAATTGTAAGACACGTGGCGTTCAATGTTAATTTCCAGTCACCCGCTCATTAACGTCAAGATGACTTACAAACATGTACTCTTCATTCACTTTTACTTTAATTACGTCAACCAACAATTTGGTCCACATCACATTCGCACACAACTTTCCTCTGTTCCATTGAGAGTTTTGAATACGTTATTAGAAGATGTCAAAGCTAATTCGTACTTGGATTCTTCAACACCAGAATACAGAGTGAATGCTTTGATTATGGATGTTTCCCATCAAAGACTCTTCGTCATAAATATTCAAGCATATTTCCAAATCAAGTCTGCACCCTTCATTTAATACAAATTTACTTCCACTATTCATCCGACCATTTTAATTACAATCAAACTCTGCAGTGCCTAGATATTGGCAATCTTATACTTAATCCACCTACATGTTCTTCTTTCAACTATAGTCCAGCTGGACATGTCATTACTGGTGATGTTAATATAGTTGAAAATGAGGTCCGGAGATCACTTATTTTACAAGGTCGAACCTCGGAAAATTAATTGACGACAAAAATTCATCTCCATTATGAATTCTGTCAAAAGACTGTGCCATACGATGGACCAAATATGAAAACAGAATGGATCAAAAGTATGAGAAGAATATTAATACCCTGTAGTAGTCAAATTAAAACTAAAGTAAGTACCATCTATCCTTATGTGTTTCGTAAACCAGAAGTGACTAAAGAATTAGATAGGTTACATGAGGAATATGTTTTGGTTCTAGCTGACAAAGCTTGTATAACAATATTGTCTTTGTCCCATTATTACATCTGCATTTTAAATGAACTCGGTATTAACTCCACATTTGGTAATCGTATACCGGTACTTACATCCCAACTGCTCTTTCAAAAGATTCAGATTCTACACACAAGTTATTAAAGCAATGCTGGAGTTCTTCATTGTCATTATCTTTGTAGGTTTTCGTCAGTCTGTTGGAATTCCCATGGGCACGATCTGTGATCCTTTTGTTAGCTGACCTGCTTTTATATACGAAAGCTTCTACGTGAGAAGATGTCTTAAGCCGTATTTCGATATACCGGTACATTTATCGACGACGTTTTTTTTAAAAAAAAAATTAATAATAATAGTTTTCATTCATATGTCGATTCGATATATCCCATCGAACTAGAAATAAAAGACACCACAGAGTCTTCCATATCTGCTTCGTACTTGGATATTTTGTTGAACATAGACACAGACTGCGAACTAATAACTCAACTTGACCCGTGGGGATCCGGGTTAGAATAGGTCCTCTTCATCCCCTTGCGTGTCGTAAGAGGCGACTGAATGGGGCGGTCATTCGGATGAGACCGAAAAAACCGAGGTCCCGTGTCACAGCAGGTGTGGCACGATAAAGATCCCTCCCTGCTCAAAGGCCCTGAGTGCCGAGCATAGGCCTAAATTTTGCAGCCCTTCACCTGCATTGGTGACGTCTCCATATGAGTGAAATATTCTTGGTGGGACGTAAAACAATAAATAATCAATCAATCAATAACTCAACTCCATAACAAACGGGGCGATTTCAGATTCTCCACCGTCAACTTCCCATATTTAAGAAGCAACGTTCCATATCACCGTGACACATCGTTACTATGATCCAAACTATTCCGTCACGTCGGATCCAACTATTCCTTATGGGGATTTAACATGGGAGAAGCCAGAGGATTGTAGATTTGATTTTATAGCTGAAATTAGCCCAAAATAATGATTTACAGATGCTTGATAAGAATGGTTGTGTCATACGTTACTCATCCTAGAATACTTGCATCCTACGTTACATCAAAAAATAAAAAAATATCAGGTTTTGTTGGATCATTTCATTCAATGTTTTGCATGAAAGTACGTAACAAAGTATTATCTTTAAAACAGTTTTAATAAGAGCTCTGGATCTTCAAAAGAACAAAAGTTATATCCAAAAAGTTTACTGTTTTTGTCATTGCCACAGATAAGTGCAGAGTGTTTGGGAAAATGGTGCATCTTTCGATGTTATTTGTAGCACCAAAAAGATGCTTTTGCATTCCGACAGTGCAACGATTTGCTTGTTTTGAGAACATCAGCTTTATTGGAGCTATAAAATCAAATCTACAATCCTCTGGTTCTCCCAATGTTAAATCCCCATAAGGAATAGTTGGATCCGACGTAACGGAATAGTTGGATCATAGTAACGATGTGTCACGGTGCATATGGTGTGTATATCTCAACTTATTCGAGCTTCTTTCTGCGGTAATGATGTTTTGGAATCGGGGCAAGCTTATGTGTCAAGGTGAAAGTCCATTGCTTTTATTGAGATATGATATACATCGAAACAGCAAAGGTTGATTTCTGACAAGCATTAGTCAATGTACATGTAAATATCAATAAGCAAGGATTATTTTTAAGTACAGGTAATACACGTTCAGTATACATCTAGGATGTCTACCTGAACTACATGTATTATATATAAAGTTAATATTTATAACATGTACATGCATTATTCTAATTTCATACTAGTAATTCAAATTCCCTTCATGTAATAAAAGTCGGCACGCACAAAGCGCCATTCTGTAGTTAGTTGACAACTATCAGTCAAAACCGGGTGTTCGCCAAGGAACCTATATTAAATCGAAATCCCTCCCATTCTTTAGAAACTTACACTTCAAAGTGGTTGTATCACTAATGTTTATACGTGCACCACAAAAGTATAAAAAAAAATCCAAGTATGTGGTTATTGTGCACCAGGTGTGGTCCTGCTAGTCGGGTATTGGACGATGAAGATTCCACAGGGATTCAGGGTTGACCATTCCGAGTTTCATATTTCGTAGTTTATACTTGTTTGTTGTAATTATATGTCATTGAAATCATTTTCCACGGCAGGAATATACTTCCAAAAACTTTTCAATATTCGCAATGATGATTGTCGATTATAGATCAATAGGCTACTGGCGATCGTGTTATGTACTAAGTCGGGAAAGAATAGAAACAACGACAGTCTTAAATCTCAATAAATGTAGGATTTAAATACGAATAATAGGCTCAAAAGTACAAATATTGCAATCATAAAAGAGATGTGAAATAAAAGCAAGGTAAATTTATATTCCGGTAGCACTCGTATTGGTTATTGTTTTTATTGCTCTATAAACTCTAAAAACGCGTAGTTCTCCTGTCGTCGTGACTGAGGGGAATCAATGTTTGGTTGCCGATCCTCCTGTCGGAATCATTTTAACGAGTAATTGAGAAATGTAAACAATTTTCACGGTAATTTGCGATCTACTTCAAAAGATATTCTTGTTTCTAGTTTCCAGTAGATATAGTCAAAAATGGTTGACAATTCAGGAAAAGGATGCCTTTACAACCTAACACAAGTTAATCTCAGTAAGTAATATATCAGAAGGGGAATCTTGATCGAACATAACTGAATACTCCCAAGGCAGATCCTGCCTAACGCCTTCTAATTAATCCATTTTACGATGCCAGTGACTTTCCTGGTCTCGTATTTTTGGACTATTTTCTGATGATTCATCTTTCATTTGCAGAATGGTGGACATAGGAAGACAAAGGACACACGTTATAACATTCACTACAACTTCAGAGAAATAGGCAACACGTGGATATGACAAACCAGTTAACATGTTTCCCAAATAAGTCTCGTGAGCGCTCCATCTCTGACGTCCAATATAGAAATGATCCTCTACATGAGTAATGAGATCTTATTGATAAACGTTGCCAGTAAACACCGTAAAGATACATTTCATGTGTATTAATTGGAATAAATTGAATTCCTATACGTAGATGCAAATGCTTTTCTTGAGCCATGATTTGCAGAAATTTGGTGTCGGGTAGTATCAGGCATTATCGGGCTGTTACATACTTTCTTGGCATTGTATGAATAAAAGGCCCTAGCTTAAAAACTGTGACAAGAGATTTAAGACAAACCAACCCAGAGCTCTTTTTTATAACATATCCCCAATTTGGCCATGTTCAACACTGTGGATATTTTAAACATCAAAGAAAATTATTAAAAATGATTAAGAATCAACATCCATGCACTATGCACATGTTCAAGTTATTCACAGTCCCTAGCTTCAAAAGTGTGATACCCGTGGGGGTCCGGGTTAGAATAAGGTCCCCTTGCGTGTCCCCCCCCCCTTTTTTTTTAAATAAAAAAAAACAACAAAACTAAATAAGCTTTTTTTTTTGAAAGTCGGACTTATATATCAACAATTAACATTAGCTATAAACTAGATATTTAACCGACTTGCACAGATTTTGGCGTGAGGGGGTCAAAGGCCTTGAGTGCCGAACATAGGCCTAAATTTTCCAGCCTTTCGCCGTTACTGGTAATAAATAATCAATCAATCAATATCCATATACATGTAAATTATTTAATACCCTATATAATAAGATTATCACTTGAAATCTATGTAGGAGTTAGATAAACAAAAAATGTACTCTCTATGTAATATTTCATGCAACCTGAAAATTTCTATAGACTTTTAAGAAAATCACAGTCCTTGCCACATGAAAATCTTCAATGACCATACAAACATTCTGCAAAACACGAATGTCTTCATTGAAAGTAGTGGGAGGAGTAGGAGGAGTAGGCAGGACACAATTATGTACATAACATTGATGCAACACTCCTGCAAGAGAGGTCTGAATATACCAAAGTAGCATTATGACCTATATTGACCCATACAGAAGCTACAGAGCAAGTTGCAGATTGATATGTGACAGATAAATAAAAATAGAAACAGAAAACCCCAAACCTCGTTGTGTAGTACGTCTCGCCTAAAAACGCTTACTACTACATTGGACATATAAAGCTACACTGTCAATTTCACGTTTATTGCTTCTGTCTTGCTAATCAATGTTATCTATGGAGCGGATTAGGACACGTCCTATTCGTCCAACGGACTGATCAACACTGTTCGTGCAATGATAGACTTAATTAATCTCATGTAGGACGAGTTAACCAATATATGAATGTATGGTTGGTTGGTTGTTACTGTTTAAAGGGGCATGGGCACGTTTTGAACTAAAAATGTTCAAAATTTTAATGTTTACAATGCTTTGCTAAGGTATTTCTAATGGTCAGGAAAGATTTTAACGTCATCTGTTGACTTCCAAGTGAGATACAGCACTTACAAATCTTTGTTATGTAAACAAGGCCATGATTTTGCTTACATATATTGAATATGCTACTAAACATTCCATTTAAAGCAGATTTTTTTCAAATTAGAAGTTCATTCTAAACACAATTAAACAGTGTCTAGTGTTTCTTACATCTCATATTGTTTTAAACATGATATTTTCTACGAAGCAATCTTTTTGTAAACATAAATAAGGCTCGAGCCTTGTTTACATTGCGAAGATTTCTGACCGCTGTATCTTACTTATAACTCAAGAACTGACTTTCAAATTTTTGCTGACCACTAGAAATAACTTGATTGGCATTTCAAATATCAAAATTGGCAATCTAAAATTTGAAATTTTAGTTCAAGACGTGTCCATGCCCCTTTAACGTTCCATCGAGAACGTCTCGCTCATGAATATGGAGACGTCATCATTGCCGGCGAAGGGCTCCAAAATTAGACATTTGCTTGGTCGGAGCTTATGGCCTTTGAGCAGGGAGGAA
>CAJDSM010035561.1:11723-21756 GCA_903981925.1 Ostrea lurida | reverse complement strand
GTAAGTCCTAAACTCAGAATACAAACAAGAGTTGGCAATCACGACCCTGGCACTCCAGAGGTGCGGGCAGTGCATTAGAGGAGTAACATCTCCTGTTGACCGGTCACACCCGAAACCGTGAGCCATAGTCTTTTGATCAGGTAAACGGAACAGTCCGTAGATCAAATCAGTGTGTGTAAAACCGGACCTTAACAATGTCTATGTAAACAATCAGACAGCATTGACTCAGTGATAAGGTCATTTGGTAAACTAAATTGTCATAACGACCATAGAATTACGAAATGCTGACCATTAAACGTGACTGTTTGAAACCCCTGCAAACAACAACTTGTCTGTAAGTAGCTTGTCTCGATTCAAAACTGATCATTACGCAGAACAAGCTCTTGCGTATCGAATAAGTTGAGAGACATACATACCATTATGCAGGTAATGATGGAATATTGCTAACATAAATATGGGAAGTTGCGATGAGAAGCTGAAATCGTCCCGTTTGTCATAAAGTTGAGTAGTTAGGTTTGCCCATTAATGTCAAGTTCAATAAAAATATCCAGTACGGAAGCAGACATGAAACTCTGTGGGTGTCCTTATATTTCTAGTTCTTTGGATATTTGAATCGACATATGAATCAATATATCCCAACAGAACTAGAAATTGAAAAGTAATCGATAGATAAAACATCGTCCATACATCGAAATGTTGAATTAAAAGGCCACCGCTGGAGATTTCTTCTTTTCATGGTAGAAAGCTTTTGAATTGCATTTTACATTAATTTCATCTTTCGAGACAAAAATGAATAGAATTCAATGAGCTTTCTTATTTAGGACAGTTGACAAACATGCAAAATTTGCATTATTAGTATCACAAACAATTAGCTATGGGGTTGAAATTGTGTTTGCAAAGCTTTGACACAAGATTTAGGTTTCGAACTATCAACTGACCCAAGCCCTCGCTGTTGTTTACAGGTGTTCCACTCTAATGATATGAAAATGTTTCGAGTCATTTCATTCACTGTTAAATATGTAGCAACAAGGAAGAGCACCGGGAGGATACCGTGATCGACGACTTTTGACGATCACGCCAGCAGATGCCGTCCAATCCGTGGAATGTTGCAACTTTTTTTTCGACCCAAAGCGATGAAGACCGTATACAACTGGGTGCAGTAAAACGGTTTTCTTGGCGGACGTCATTTCCCTTGCCCCTTGCAAATTGCGATGTGTGATGAATTTTAGCGTGCCTCCTGAGCACGATTTTATTTAGGTTTCTGCAGATCGACCACACCAAGTCACCAGGAGCCTTTTCTGTCTTTGATTGGACAATCTGGTGTTGCAAGGGTATTGATTGATATTTCTTGTTTACCGTCCACCCGAGAAATATTTTATACCCCAGCAACGAGTGTGCGGAGGGTATAATGTTTTCTGACCCGTTTTGCAGTCAGTCCGTCAGTCCCGTCACTCCTGTTTTTATTTGTCAGCGCAACTCCTCTGAAACCCGCTCAACAGATTTCGTTGATGAAACTTTGTAGTTATGAAGAACATACCATGTAGATTGTGCATATATGCAGGAAATTCTGATTCAATTTTTTTCGGGGAATCTATGCCCCTTTTGAAACTTTAGAAATTTGGCCACAATTAAATATTTACTATTGAAACAGGTTTGTCAGGCGCAACTCCCGCTAAAAACCGCGTCAACAAGATTATCGTTTGAAATTGTTAGTGATGAAGAAACATACTGTGTAGATGCGCATTAATACACAAGGAAATTCTTGATTTCATTTTTTTTCGGGGAATTATGCCCCATTGACCTCTTCACCATTAAACACTGACATGGAAGAAGGATAAAATTATTAGTATAGTTTAATGAAAAGATCTCTTTCTTTAATTTAGAAAAAAAAAATCCTAGTAGAAATAATAGTTAATCAATTATGTGTATCCATTATAACGATATTCAATTATGATTTTCTACCCTGATTGCCCAAAACTGTACATTTCAAGCAATTGTGGGAGCGTGAGGTATGTGAGCTTGCTCACTTTTTCTTTCATTCACCCACTTGGAGACTGTCACCATTACCGGTGGAAGTGCTTGCAAAGTTAGGGCCTACGCGTCGGCACTCACGGCCTCTTGAGCAGGGAGGGGGCTTTTCGTGCCACACCTGCTGTGACACGGGACCTCGTGATGAGAATGAAAGCCCCATTCGAGTTCGCCTCTAACGACACGTAAGGGGATGCTGGGACCTATTTCTAACCCGACCCCCACGGGTGGTGTTGCAGGACATTTATGCTATTCATCAAGAAGCTTACTTTTGAGAGGAAACAGCCTTGTGCTCGCGTTTCTGGCCTGTCCTACTAACAGGACGGCGGCACTGGCGGTCCGTTCATGTAGGGTGGTGTCAAGAGCATTTCCAGGCAAATGTTAATGTACACATCTGCATATGGTGATAAACAAAGTTCTGCAAAAGTTAAGTAAAATTTATAGATAGTGAGTATAGTGTTCACAAAATTAGATTTGGCAAAATCTGATAATTTTCATTCCGACACATGAACAGTTTCCTCAAAAATACTTGACCCATATTAAAAACCAACTGCAATGATGCACATTCTATATATGGTGACAAACAAGTATACAAAAAATCAGCCTGTTGTGCAAGAATGTTATACGGCTTATTGATTTTTAGTGTTCACGAGTACGATTTTCAAAGATCCTGCGAATTTTCATGGACAAAATGAAGTTTTGCGTTCTAAAATATTGGCCCCATCAAGACCAAATTCGAAGCCGTAAACCAGGGGGAGGGGTGCATGTTGCACCCCCCATTTCAAAAATGAAAATGCCAAAACCTCTCAGCTTTCATTGGCTCATTGGATAATTCTCCAACTCTTTAGTCACTGAAAACCAAAAAAAGTGTAGCAATGAGAGCACGACTAAACTTTTTGTTTTCAGTGACTAAAGAGTTGGAGAATTACCAATTGCATGGTGCGTGTAAACCGTTAGGATATCGGCAGTACCAGCGAGGAACAATCGGCAAACCGGAAGCTTATGAGGCAGTTAAATCTGGGCAACGAGCATTCAGTCATTGAGAGGTCAATGTCAATTATGGGGGGTGAGGTGAGAGTCATAGGGGTACGAAGGGGTTTCCGAGTACATCGTATGGTTTAGTTGGGCGTAATGGAGAACGATATGGTTCTTAATCAGCGAGGCCTCATATTGAATCACCAGATGAGACCGTGTTATTATAATAGATTATTTGTAAGTTTTGAACAAGCGACTGTGACTTAGTCTTGAGAACTTCCATGGTCGGCCCATACTCGCTACGCCATCACTTGACTGCGTATATTGTTTCTATTATCGTATGCCCGATTAGCAACCAGATATTCAGACGTGGTAACTAGAATCGCGATGCCTGGCATCGGATTATATAAGACAGTTTTTATTAAAGCTTTTAGATAAGGCATCTCGCCACGAGCCAAATGGTGACGATCCAATGAGTGAAAATTTCTCGAAGTGGGACGTAAACTTAAATAATCATCATCCCACCCACGAGTCTGACCTGGATGACAAATGAATGCGTTAATAAGCTCCGCCCCCGTCATCGGCCTCAGGACATTATTTCAACATCCCGCTATAGTTGTATAGTAAAACACGGGGATGTTTTCAAACCGTCCTCGTTCATAAATACAGCGTGTACGGTGTCATTTTTCAATGAGGAATGATTACTTGTTTCTCCGGAATCTGTAAATGAGGACAGTGGGTATCTGACGAATGATAAGCCAGAAATTCATACACTATCCCATCAACCAAACGAAACACATGCCGTGGATTGCCTTCTGTCAGAGGCCTCAGATTAGCTAATCGCTCCCAAAATAACGAATATGCATGTATATGGACTAATGGTTAAGATGTATTGTTGATTATAATGTAACGATTAAAAATGTATGACATCGGGCACATAAGCATCGATTTTTTCGGGGGGAGGGGGGGGGGAGGTAGCTTGATCTACAAAATCTGTTTCACCACTACGCCTATGTGTTGATGCAATCTGTCATCGTGAGGATAAACATAATAAGGATCATATAGTCACATATAATACGTACTTGACAGTGAAAAGTTTTAATTATATCAACATGCCTGGAAATGTGCATGTTGCCAGTTAGGCCAGTGACGTACAATATTAACGTTCACTTTGATTGGCCTAGATATCTAAAACTATTGGCCTAGTATCGAACTAGGTACAGCGCTGACATGTCACATCTGCTGAGAAGTTTATTTTCCCTTTTTAGTATATGACGAGCCAGCTACCAGGAATACCCATGTCTGATGAGGATGCAAACAGGAGAAATGCATCAGTCTTAATATTTTGATAACATACATTATGGAAGACCTTGGCCTTAATTGGAATTCTTAGTTCGGTTTATTTAACGTCCGTATCCTGTAGTACTTGTTACACATTTATGATAGTTACTGTCGGCCCCGTCCAAGATTAGAGGTTGTGTTTGGTCGTCAACACAAAAGCCGAGGGGAAAAACGGTTATTCCATGATGTTTGTGTGTCAGCAGTAGGAGACAGGAAACTGACCGTCCTGATCCAGCAGGGACACTGCCATTACGAATATCACACACGAGTACCTGTCCGAAGACGTTCCGTACAGATTCACCACAGGGAGAAAAGCGGAGACTGACGACCTGATGAGTCAAACCGAGACGTCCTGATTAATCACACTACTACTGCATGCTTATAACGTCAGAAATTCAGGATGATCCCCGTTTCTGGTTCTCCGTGATGTACATGGCATGGTGTCCATACACACTCTGTCCAGTTATCGCTACTTCTCACATGACCTGGACGGTTCACTACAACTACTACAATATAACTACATCATTCCAACTACTCACTACTATTGATTATTATTCAGGGCGTTTCGTCAATCGGCATTCGCTACGACACAAGAGTCAGATCTTGACAGACAGCCCTAACAATGAATGTATCACATCCTAATCAAGACGGACAGTCTTTAAGTTATATTCACAACTTATTGCGGACCAGGGTTATATGCTGTTGGACGTCAGAGACAATCTCTTTAATGTTTGCCGAGTTAGACACTGCTAACGTGAAGAAAAATTCAAATATCTACAAACACCAGTTTTAACTACCCACAGCTCTACATATAAAATGGCGACAGTAACAAAGATCAAACGTAATCATTAGTCCCAAAAACACACAAACAAAATCCGAGTTGTAGGGCAAACACGGACCTTCGACAAAAAGCGAAGCAGGATCGGGTGCCCAAGAATTACATGTCTACAACACTGTTTCAATTTCATTCTTAGCAAGAGCTATTTAAAAATATTGTGTATTAATTTACAGTTTCGTATTTAATTCGAGGTTATCTAAATCGGAGTTTTCCTGGGTCTAGCCTCATGCTGAGTGACTGTTAGTCCCGCAGGGTCTCTAAGCCCAGTTACTATGTACCTTTACCAATTCCTACTAGCTGAAAACGGAATATGTATTTAATTGCAGTGGTTAAATTTAGAAATTTCATATTAAAAATTTAAGGATTATCTCCTCGCGCATAGCTCTGACCCTTCGAAGTTTCTTAGGCCCCAACTTCTCCTTTGGCACCAACATTTAGCACTTTATAAAGTTTTACTTTATGTTCGGATTTCCAACATTTCGGTTTGAGCATCACTGAAGAGATATAATTGTCGAAAATTGCGCATCGGTGCATAAAAATTGGTACCGTATATTTATTTATATTACAACCCTGTGTTTGTGATATGTAATTAACATATATGTGTATGTGTTGAACTTAATTGGAACAATAGCCCTTTCAATGCCTGTTGTAAGTAATTTATATTTCTATCCATGATCAGTTCAGCTTATGATTAGGTAGAACGCATTTTAATATTGTAATAGGGAATATCATCCCTAACCTCCCTTCTAAATGCAGTTCATTTGTATACCGAGGTTCCGTTGCCTCAAAGACAGCTGACCGGTCACACCCGGCCGTGTAGTCCTAATCTAACTATAAAGTTAACGAGATACCCTTAGCAATCTAGTTAGCCGAAAATTACAGTCTAACACAAAAGTATGAAAAACAAATCAGTCATCATATGACTTTATGATAATTAATATTAGCGACCGTTAGAATTTGCGAGATGAGACTTTTAAAACAGGGACATCGTTAATAACCCTGCAACGTCAACGTTTTGTAGTAGTTGGCTTCGGCTTTGCGAAAAGTCCTCATAATGATGGCATGATCTTGGGGTATCTAATCAACTGGGAGGACAACCACACCCATAAGCAGGTGATAGTGGTGCATTAACTACACAAAAAAGGGGGGGAAAGTTTGAGGATTTGCAAAGTAACGTCATCACGAATTATATCAATATAATGTCATGTTGTCAGTCTGCCATTAAGACGTCAATATTAAAATATTCCAAATATGAAGGCATATTTGTCAGATGTAGTGCTGTTTTCATTTTTTTTTTTCGGAGTTCACGTCGGGATATATAATTATGGACATATTTACAGATTGATGTTTTGCTCAATTGTGATCCCGGATGGCGAGGGGGCTAGAGGCCACAGATTGGTGATTCAAAAGGAAAACATTATTTCAAGCGATATTAATTGCACCACTTCTGTAAATATTGGACATTAAAGTTATATATCATTAATGTGAGGCATACAAACGACACAAGCGATCCAATTCGTAAGCTCCCAAATAGAGTTCCAAAACAGAGCTGGCCGAACAGAACCCCTGGACCACACCAGAGGTGCATCAGGTGCCTAGAAGGAGTAAGCAGCCCCTTTTGACGGGTCACACCCACCGTGAGCCCATATTTTGGTCTGGTAAACGAGGCAAAATAGTCATGTCAGTGTGAAATCTCCCATTTGCCCATAAAGTTGGAGTTTGTAAGTTTGCCGTTAATGTCACTTGTCCAATAAAATATCCAAGTACGAAGCATTAACATGGGAAGACTCTTGTGGTTGCCCTTTATTTCTAGTTGCGCTTGGATATAATGAATCAACACCATATGAATTGAAAATTATATTATTGATAATATAAAACGTCTATTCAATATATCGAAATGTCGAATTAAAGGCCACGCTAAAGATTTTCTTCTTTTCATTAGAAGATTTGAATTGAATTCTTTCCTCAGAAGAATATACTAAATAGGTCAGTTAAATAGGGAGGCACAATTTCGTCCCATTGGAAATTCCAGACAGACTGGTGGAAGGACCCGATGCCGACAAACTACAAAGATATTGTCAATGAGAACTCCAGCACTTGCCTTTTAATATCAAACTTCAGCAGTACTTGTGTGTAGAATGCGGAGTGGAGTTCTACACAAAAATAATTTTCTGAATGCTAATCAACTAGATAAGAATATATCCTTTTTTCCATTTTTGTTAAAGAAGCAACTTTTATAATGTTACAAAGCCTTGCCATTAATTTATCGTGCGGGATGGTAGTTGTAAAGTGTGAAAAGATTCATATGTTGATTGTTGTGATTATGTGAAAGGTTCTGAGGATTCAAACTTCACTGAGTTCTTAGAGTTTTTTAAAAATCCACTTTGATTTACACCACTTTCTGGCAATGTAGTTCACATACTTCTGAAATAGCTCCTTGACAAGCAGTCAATAATTTCCGTGGGGAGTAATAGACAAGGCTTGGTGGACAATTATACAGATCCAGCAATATATCTTTGTTTGTAAGGAGTTTATGAAGTTTTGAACCAGTATAGGTACGGCTTAGTTCACTATTCTTCTGTCCCATTGACTGGCAGATCCATTAAATGTGTTTACAAACGAAGATGATTTGAAGAATTTCGTCTTTTGGAAAGGCAGTTGGAGTGTAGGCTACGATACCAAAGTGGAGTTAATACCAAGTTTTCGTTTAAAATGCAGTTGTAGAATGAAGCCTTACAGACAAAAACAATATTGTTACAAGCTTGTCAGCTGGAACCAAGAACATAATCCTCATTTAACCTATCTAATTCATTGATCACTTCCGGTTTACGAAACACAGAAGGATAAATGGTACGACGTTTGGTACGTTACATGTCTAATACGGATTTCAATAATCTTCTATACTTTTAATCCATTCTGATAAGTATCAAGTTCTTCTTTTTCATATTTGCCCACTGTCTTGGCATTAATCTTTCGGACAAGGAATTATTAATGGAGATGACAGTTCTGTCGCATTAAATGACCCGAAGTTTCTTCTGGAATTTGGGGACCTTTTGAAATAGTGATCGTTTAGATCCTTCATTTTCAAACTATATTTACATCACCTGTAATGACATGTCCAGCTGGACTGAGTTTGAAAAGTGGAAGAACAAGAACAAAGTGGTTGGATTAAGTTATAATGTTTTCAATATTCTAGGCACTGCATAAGTTGCTTTGTAGTTAAACAGCTTTGAGATCAATCGTGGAAGTATATTGTAGAAATGCCAGGGTGGAGACGATTGAATTGCAAAAATTATGCAGGAAATACAGACTGAACTTTAATCATGACGAAGGAAATGTTGCTTATGTTTACGGCATCTATTCCTTTATTAGTGAATTTCAGCTTAAGGAAAACCGACGGCAAGATTCGGAAAGAGTATTATCCGTATCCGCGGTGTTTAAAGAAAGCTTGATTGGGCAACATCCATAATCATAGCATTCAGCCTATATTCTGGTGATTTGAAAAATCCAAGTGTGGACTAGGCTTTTGGCATTCTTCTAAAAACTTTTTCAAAAACCTCTCAAAATGAACCAGAGTAAAGTTTAGTGCGGATGTTGATGTGGGACCTAATTTTTTCGTTGACGTAAGGCAAAACAGATGTAAGGTGACATCTTGTATGTGTGGTCTGTGATATGAACGATGTCCATGACTTCGTTTACGTCTTTTGCTGCAGTTTGGAAAAAGTTTCATCAACATTCACAATTATTTTCCCAATTGGACTAGTCAAATTTCCCTACATTTTGTATATTTCATTGCATCCATATGGAAATGTGTTTAATCCAGTGATCTTCTCGTTTGCTTCGAAAAGGGTACTTAAAGTGGATTGTTTTGTGGATGGTAATTTTTTTCTAAAATTCTAAACTTTCATGGAACAGATGGAAATGGTCAGGGAATTAAAAATGTTTGTAACAAAAGTTGCGTTTTTCCACCTATTAATTCTGAAATCATATGTTTTCATCGTCATATGGGTTTTCTAGCTCTAAAAACCCGGGCAAAATCTCTAAATTTCCGTTTACTGTCCACCGCCCATATTAGCCAAAACCTATGAGTGACGTAGATGTGACGTGAGATTTACGTCGCCCAATGTATAATCAAACGGTAGATAACGACGTTTGCACAGAAACGCCACAAATTCACTTTACGTACTAACTACGTCACACTACATACTCCGTTAAGATTTTTGAAACGCTGCCCTGGTGCTAAACCAAACTCTGAGAGCATGACAGCTACATTTTAGATTCAATTTGTTATCGATAGTATTAAAGAAGATGCTATCTCAATTTTTTACAAATAAACGTTATAAAGCGAGTTTGAACCGAACCTGGAGTTTAAGAACTGCTACTCGGGATCCATGAAATTTAAAATTGTTATAGAAACTCGTCAGTTCCAAGTATTTTTTTCGTACAGATCCCTCCTTTGCTTTTGTCGGGAGGTCCGTGTTGCCCTACACTCGATTTTGTATATGTTTTGGGATTATTTGATTATGATTACGTTTGACACAATGTTAACTTGCAAAGTTGTACGAGAATTTAAAAATCAATCATGACATTTCATTCAAATCATAATATGTGATATTAATGTTGGTGCATCGTATGTGACAGACTTCGAAAACAAATTTCTTATCAGCAATGTTTGAAACCTTAAAATAAAAATAATTTTATATAAAAGTCCTAAAAAAGATTAATCACAAGCCACACGCGAGTAAAGAAAAAAGCTTTGCATGAGGAAGATACATGCGCTCCTATATTTCAGAAATTTCTCATTTCCCAAAAAATTGTCATGATGAATGGAAAGTGGTGTTGAGGACCTAA
>CAJDSM010035561.1:0-11698 GCA_903981925.1 Ostrea lurida | reverse complement strand
GTAAGTCCTAAACTCAGAATACAAACAAGAGTTGGCAATCACGACCCTGGCACTCCAGAGGTGCGGGCAGTGCATTAGAGGAGTAACATCTCCTGTTGACCGGTCACACCCGAAACCGTGAGCCATAGTCTTTTGATCAGGTAAACGGAACAGTCCGTAGATCAAATCAGTGTGTGTAAAACCGGACCTTAACAATGTCTATGTAAACAATCAGACAGCATTGACTCAGTGATAAGGTCATTTGGTAAACTAAATTGTCATAACGACCATAGAATTACGAAATGCTGACCATTAAACGTGACTGTTTGAAACCCCTGCAAACAACAACTTGTCTGTAAGTAGCTTGTCTCGATTCAAAACTGATCATTACGCAGAACAAGCTCTTGCGTATCGAATAAGTTGAGAGACATACATACCATTATGCAGGTAATGATGGAATATTGCTAACATAAATATGGGAAGTTGCGATGAGAAGCTGAAATCGTCCCGTTTGTCATAAAGTTGAGTAGTTAGGTTTGCCCATTAATGTCAAGTTCAATAAAAATATCCAGTACGGAAGCAGACATGAAACTCTGTGGGTGTCCTTATATTTCTAGTTCTTTGGATATTTGAATCGACATATGAATCAATATATCCCAACAGAACTAGAAATTGAAAAGTAATCGATAGATAAAACATCGTCCATACATCGAAATGTTGAATTAAAAGGCCACCGCTGGAGATTTCTTCTTTTCATGGTAGAAAGCTTTTGAATTGCATTTTACATTAATTTCATCTTTCGAGACAAAAATGAATAGAATTCAATGAGCTTTCTTATTTAGGACAGTTGACAAACATGCAAAATTTGCATTATTAGTATCACAAACAATTAGCTATGGGGTTGAAATTGTGTTTGCAAAGCTTTGACACAAGATTTAGGTTTCGAACTATCAACTGACCCAAGCCCTCGCTGTTGTTTACAGGTGTTCCACTCTAATGATATGAAAATGTTTCGAGTCATTTCATTCACTGTTAAATATGTAGCAACAAGGAAGAGCACCGGGAGGATACCGTGATCGACGACTTTTGACGATCACGCCAGCAGATGCCGTCCAATCCGTGGAATGTTGCAACTTTTTTTTCGACCCAAAGCGATGAAGACCGTATACAACTGGGTGCAGTAAAACGGTTTTCTTGGCGGACGTCATTTCCCTTGCCCCTTGCAAATTGCGATGTGTGATGAATTTTAGCGTGCCTCCTGAGCACGATTTTATTTAGGTTTCTGCAGATCGACCACACCAAGTCACCAGGAGCCTTTTCTGTCTTTGATTGGACAATCTGGTGTTGCAAGGGTATTGATTGATATTTCTTGTTTACCGTCCACCCGAGAAATATTTTATACCCCAGCAACGAGTGTGCGGAGGGTATAATGTTTTCTGACCCGTTTTGCAGTCAGTCCGTCAGTCCCGTCACTCCTGTTTTTATTTGTCAGCGCAACTCCTCTGAAACCCGCTCAACAGATTTCGTTGATGAAACTTTGTAGTTATGAAGAACATACCATGTAGATTGTGCATATATGCAGGAAATTCTGATTCAATTTTTTTCGGGGAATCTATGCCCCTTTTGAAACTTTAGAAATTTGGCCACAATTAAATATTTACTATTGAAACAGGTTTGTCAGGCGCAACTCCCGCTAAAAACCGCGTCAACAAGATTATCGTTTGAAATTGTTAGTGATGAAGAAACATACTGTGTAGATGCGCATTAATACACAAGGAAATTCTTGATTTCATTTTTTTTCGGGGAATTATGCCCCATTGACCTCTTCACCATTAAACACTGACATGGAAGAAGGATAAAATTATTAGTATAGTTTAATGAAAAGATCTCTTTCTTTAATTTAGAAAAAAAAAATCCTAGTAGAAATAATAGTTAATCAATTATGTGTATCCATTATAACGATATTCAATTATGATTTTCTACCCTGATTGCCCAAAACTGTACATTTCAAGCAATTGTGGGAGCGTGAGGTATGTGAGCTTGCTCACTTTTTCTTTCATTCACCCACTTGGAGACTGTCACCATTACCGGTGGAAGTGCTTGCAAAGTTAGGGCCTACGCGTCGGCACTCACGGCCTCTTGAGCAGGGAGGGGGCTTTTCGTGCCACACCTGCTGTGACACGGGACCTCGTGATGAGAATGAAAGCCCCATTCGAGTTCGCCTCTAACGACACGTAAGGGGATGCTGGGACCTATTTCTAACCCGACCCCCACGGGTGGTGTTGCAGGACATTTATGCTATTCATCAAGAAGCTTACTTTTGAGAGGAAACAGCCTTGTGCTCGCGTTTCTGGCCTGTCCTACTAACAGGACGGCGGCACTGGCGGTCCGTTCATGTAGGGTGGTGTCAAGAGCATTTCCAGGCAAATGTTAATGTACACATCTGCATATGGTGATAAACAAAGTTCTGCAAAAGTTAAGTAAAATTTATAGATAGTGAGTATAGTGTTCACAAAATTAGATTTGGCAAAATCTGATAATTTTCATTCCGACACATGAACAGTTTCCTCAAAAATACTTGACCCATATTAAAAACCAACTGCAATGATGCACATTCTATATATGGTGACAAACAAGTATACAAAAAATCAGCCTGTTGTGCAAGAATGTTATACGGCTTATTGATTTTTAGTGTTCACGAGTACGATTTTCAAAGATCCTGCGAATTTTCATGGACAAAATGAAGTTTTGCGTTCTAAAATATTGGCCCCATCAAGACCAAATTCGAAGCCGTAAACCAGGGGGAGGGGTGCATGTTGCACCCCCCATTTCAAAAATGAAAATGCCAAAACCTCTCAGCTTTCATTGGCTCATTGGATAATTCTCCAACTCTTTAGTCACTGAAAACCAAAAAAAGTGTAGCAATGAGAGCACGACTAAACTTTTTGTTTTCAGTGACTAAAGAGTTGGAGAATTACCAATTGCATGGTGCGTGTAAACCGTTAGGATATCGGCAGTACCAGCGAGGAACAATCGGCAAACCGGAAGCTTATGAGGCAGTTAAATCTGGGCAACGAGCATTCAGTCATTGAGAGGTCAATGTCAATTATGGGGGGTGAGGTGAGAGTCATAGGGGTACGAAGGGGTTTCCGAGTACATCGTATGGTTTAGTTGGGCGTAATGGAGAACGATATGGTTCTTAATCAGCGAGGCCTCATATTGAATCACCAGATGAGACCGTGTTATTATAATAGATTATTTGTAAGTTTTGAACAAGCGACTGTGACTTAGTCTTGAGAACTTCCATGGTCGGCCCATACTCGCTACGCCATCACTTGACTGCGTATATTGTTTCTATTATCGTATGCCCGATTAGCAACCAGATATTCAGACGTGGTAACTAGAATCGCGATGCCTGGCATCGGATTATATAAGACAGTTTTTATTAAAGCTTTTAGATAAGGCATCTCGCCACGAGCCAAATGGTGACGATCCAATGAGTGAAAATTTCTCGAAGTGGGACGTAAACTTAAATAATCATCATCCCACCCACGAGTCTGACCTGGATGACAAATGAATGCGTTAATAAGCTCCGCCCCCGTCATCGGCCTCAGGACATTATTTCAACATCCCGCTATAGTTGTATAGTAAAACACGGGGATGTTTTCAAACCGTCCTCGTTCATAAATACAGCGTGTACGGTGTCATTTTTCAATGAGGAATGATTACTTGTTTCTCCGGAATCTGTAAATGAGGACAGTGGGTATCTGACGAATGATAAGCCAGAAATTCATACACTATCCCATCAACCAAACGAAACACATGCCGTGGATTGCCTTCTGTCAGAGGCCTCAGATTAGCTAATCGCTCCCAAAATAACGAATATGCATGTATATGGACTAATGGTTAAGATGTATTGTTGATTATAATGTAACGATTAAAAATGTATGACATCGGGCACATAAGCATCGATTTTTTCGGGGGGAGGGGGGGGGGAGGTAGCTTGATCTACAAAATCTGTTTCACCACTACGCCTATGTGTTGATGCAATCTGTCATCGTGAGGATAAACATAATAAGGATCATATAGTCACATATAATACGTACTTGACAGTGAAAAGTTTTAATTATATCAACATGCCTGGAAATGTGCATGTTGCCAGTTAGGCCAGTGACGTACAATATTAACGTTCACTTTGATTGGCCTAGATATCTAAAACTATTGGCCTAGTATCGAACTAGGTACAGCGCTGACATGTCACATCTGCTGAGAAGTTTATTTTCCCTTTTTAGTATATGACGAGCCAGCTACCAGGAATACCCATGTCTGATGAGGATGCAAACAGGAGAAATGCATCAGTCTTAATATTTTGATAACATACATTATGGAAGACCTTGGCCTTAATTGGAATTCTTAGTTCGGTTTATTTAACGTCCGTATCCTGTAGTACTTGTTACACATTTATGATAGTTACTGTCGGCCCCGTCCAAGATTAGAGGTTGTGTTTGGTCGTCAACACAAAAGCCGAGGGGAAAAACGGTTATTCCATGATGTTTGTGTGTCAGCAGTAGGAGACAGGAAACTGACCGTCCTGATCCAGCAGGGACACTGCCATTACGAATATCACACACGAGTACCTGTCCGAAGACGTTCCGTACAGATTCACCACAGGGAGAAAAGCGGAGACTGACGACCTGATGAGTCAAACCGAGACGTCCTGATTAATCACACTACTACTGCATGCTTATAACGTCAGAAATTCAGGATGATCCCCGTTTCTGGTTCTCCGTGATGTACATGGCATGGTGTCCATACACACTCTGTCCAGTTATCGCTACTTCTCACATGACCTGGACGGTTCACTACAACTACTACAATATAACTACATCATTCCAACTACTCACTACTATTGATTATTATTCAGGGCGTTTCGTCAATCGGCATTCGCTACGACACAAGAGTCAGATCTTGACAGACAGCCCTAACAATGAATGTATCACATCCTAATCAAGACGGACAGTCTTTAAGTTATATTCACAACTTATTGCGGACCAGGGTTATATGCTGTTGGACGTCAGAGACAATCTCTTTAATGTTTGCCGAGTTAGACACTGCTAACGTGAAGAAAAATTCAAATATCTACAAACACCAGTTTTAACTACCCACAGCTCTACATATAAAATGGCGACAGTAACAAAGATCAAACGTAATCATTAGTCCCAAAAACACACAAACAAAATCCGAGTTGTAGGGCAAACACGGACCTTCGACAAAAAGCGAAGCAGGATCGGGTGCCCAAGAATTACATGTCTACAACACTGTTTCAATTTCATTCTTAGCAAGAGCTATTTAAAAATATTGTGTATTAATTTACAGTTTCGTATTTAATTCGAGGTTATCTAAATCGGAGTTTTCCTGGGTCTAGCCTCATGCTGAGTGACTGTTAGTCCCGCAGGGTCTCTAAGCCCAGTTACTATGTACCTTTACCAATTCCTACTAGCTGAAAACGGAATATGTATTTAATTGCAGTGGTTAAATTTAGAAATTTCATATTAAAAATTTAAGGATTATCTCCTCGCGCATAGCTCTGACCCTTCGAAGTTTCTTAGGCCCCAACTTCTCCTTTGGCACCAACATTTAGCACTTTATAAAGTTTTACTTTATGTTCGGATTTCCAACATTTCGGTTTGAGCATCACTGAAGAGATATAATTGTCGAAAATTGCGCATCGGTGCATAAAAATTGGTACCGTATATTTATTTATATTACAACCCTGTGTTTGTGATATGTAATTAACATATATGTGTATGTGTTGAACTTAATTGGAACAATAGCCCTTTCAATGCCTGTTGTAAGTAATTTATATTTCTATCCATGATCAGTTCAGCTTATGATTAGGTAGAACGCATTTTAATATTGTAATAGGGAATATCATCCCTAACCTCCCTTCTAAATGCAGTTCATTTGTATACCGAGGTTCCGTTGCCTCAAAGACAGCTGACCGGTCACACCCGGCCGTGTAGTCCTAATCTAACTATAAAGTTAACGAGATACCCTTAGCAATCTAGTTAGCCGAAAATTACAGTCTAACACAAAAGTATGAAAAACAAATCAGTCATCATATGACTTTATGATAATTAATATTAGCGACCGTTAGAATTTGCGAGATGAGACTTTTAAAACAGGGACATCGTTAATAACCCTGCAACGTCAACGTTTTGTAGTAGTTGGCTTCGGCTTTGCGAAAAGTCCTCATAATGATGGCATGATCTTGGGGTATCTAATCAACTGGGAGGACAACCACACCCATAAGCAGGTGATAGTGGTGCATTAACTACACAAAAAAGGGGGGGAAAGTTTGAGGATTTGCAAAGTAACGTCATCACGAATTATATCAATATAATGTCATGTTGTCAGTCTGCCATTAAGACGTCAATATTAAAATATTCCAAATATGAAGGCATATTTGTCAGATGTAGTGCTGTTTTCATTTTTTTTTTTCGGAGTTCACGTCGGGATATATAATTATGGACATATTTACAGATTGATGTTTTGCTCAATTGTGATCCCGGATGGCGAGGGGGCTAGAGGCCACAGATTGGTGATTCAAAAGGAAAACATTATTTCAAGCGATATTAATTGCACCACTTCTGTAAATATTGGACATTAAAGTTATATATCATTAATGTGAGGCATACAAACGACACAAGCGATCCAATTCGTAAGCTCCCAAATAGAGTTCCAAAACAGAGCTGGCCGAACAGAACCCCTGGACCACACCAGAGGTGCATCAGGTGCCTAGAAGGAGTAAGCAGCCCCTTTTGACGGGTCACACCCACCGTGAGCCCATATTTTGGTCTGGTAAACGAGGCAAAATAGTCATGTCAGTGTGAAATCTCCCATTTGCCCATAAAGTTGGAGTTTGTAAGTTTGCCGTTAATGTCACTTGTCCAATAAAATATCCAAGTACGAAGCATTAACATGGGAAGACTCTTGTGGTTGCCCTTTATTTCTAGTTGCGCTTGGATATAATGAATCAACACCATATGAATTGAAAATTATATTATTGATAATATAAAACGTCTATTCAATATATCGAAATGTCGAATTAAAGGCCACGCTAAAGATTTTCTTCTTTTCATTAGAAGATTTGAATTGAATTCTTTCCTCAGAAGAATATACTAAATAGGTCAGTTAAATAGGGAGGCACAATTTCGTCCCATTGGAAATTCCAGACAGACTGGTGGAAGGACCCGATGCCGACAAACTACAAAGATATTGTCAATGAGAACTCCAGCACTTGCCTTTTAATATCAAACTTCAGCAGTACTTGTGTGTAGAATGCGGAGTGGAGTTCTACACAAAAATAATTTTCTGAATGCTAATCAACTAGATAAGAATATATCCTTTTTTCCATTTTTGTTAAAGAAGCAACTTTTATAATGTTACAAAGCCTTGCCATTAATTTATCGTGCGGGATGGTAGTTGTAAAGTGTGAAAAGATTCATATGTTGATTGTTGTGATTATGTGAAAGGTTCTGAGGATTCAAACTTCACTGAGTTCTTAGAGTTTTTTAAAAATCCACTTTGATTTACACCACTTTCTGGCAATGTAGTTCACATACTTCTGAAATAGCTCCTTGACAAGCAGTCAATAATTTCCGTGGGGAGTAATAGACAAGGCTTGGTGGACAATTATACAGATCCAGCAATATATCTTTGTTTGTAAGGAGTTTATGAAGTTTTGAACCAGTATAGGTACGGCTTAGTTCACTATTCTTCTGTCCCATTGACTGGCAGATCCATTAAATGTGTTTACAAACGAAGATGATTTGAAGAATTTCGTCTTTTGGAAAGGCAGTTGGAGTGTAGGCTACGATACCAAAGTGGAGTTAATACCAAGTTTTCGTTTAAAATGCAGTTGTAGAATGAAGCCTTACAGACAAAAACAATATTGTTACAAGCTTGTCAGCTGGAACCAAGAACATAATCCTCATTTAACCTATCTAATTCATTGATCACTTCCGGTTTACGAAACACAGAAGGATAAATGGTACGACGTTTGGTACGTTACATGTCTAATACGGATTTCAATAATCTTCTATACTTTTAATCCATTCTGATAAGTATCAAGTTCTTCTTTTTCATATTTGCCCACTGTCTTGGCATTAATCTTTCGGACAAGGAATTATTAATGGAGATGACAGTTCTGTCGCATTAAATGACCCGAAGTTTCTTCTGGAATTTGGGGACCTTTTGAAATAGTGATCGTTTAGATCCTTCATTTTCAAACTATATTTACATCACCTGTAATGACATGTCCAGCTGGACTGAGTTTGAAAAGTGGAAGAACAAGAACAAAGTGGTTGGATTAAGTTATAATGTTTTCAATATTCTAGGCACTGCATAAGTTGCTTTGTAGTTAAACAGCTTTGAGATCAATCGTGGAAGTATATTGTAGAAATGCCAGGGTGGAGACGATTGAATTGCAAAAATTATGCAGGAAATACAGACTGAACTTTAATCATGACGAAGGAAATGTTGCTTATGTTTACGGCATCTATTCCTTTATTAGTGAATTTCAGCTTAAGGAAAACCGACGGCAAGATTCGGAAAGAGTATTATCCGTATCCGCGGTGTTTAAAGAAAGCTTGATTGGGCAACATCCATAATCATAGCATTCAGCCTATATTCTGGTGATTTGAAAAATCCAAGTGTGGACTAGGCTTTTGGCATTCTTCTAAAAACTTTTTCAAAAACCTCTCAAAATGAACCAGAGTAAAGTTTAGTGCGGATGTTGATGTGGGACCTAATTTTTTCGTTGACGTAAGGCAAAACAGATGTAAGGTGACATCTTGTATGTGTGGTCTGTGATATGAACGATGTCCATGACTTCGTTTACGTCTTTTGCTGCAGTTTGGAAAAAGTTTCATCAACATTCACAATTATTTTCCCAATTGGACTAGTCAAATTTCCCTACATTTTGTATATTTCATTGCATCCATATGGAAATGTGTTTAATCCAGTGATCTTCTCGTTTGCTTCGAAAAGGGTACTTAAAGTGGATTGTTTTGTGGATGGTAATTTTTTTCTAAAATTCTAAACTTTCATGGAACAGATGGAAATGGTCAGGGAATTAAAAATGTTTGTAACAAAAGTTGCGTTTTTCCACCTATTAATTCTGAAATCATATGTTTTCATCGTCATATGGGTTTTCTAGCTCTAAAAACCCGGGCAAAATCTCTAAATTTCCGTTTACTGTCCACCGCCCATATTAGCCAAAACCTATGAGTGACGTAGATGTGACGTGAGATTTACGTCGCCCAATGTATAATCAAACGGTAGATAACGACGTTTGCACAGAAACGCCACAAATTCACTTTACGTACTAACTACGTCACACTACATACTCCGTTAAGATTTTTGAAACGCTGCCCTGGTGCTAAACCAAACTCTGAGAGCATGACAGCTACATTTTAGATTCAATTTGTTATCGATAGTATTAAAGAAGATGCTATCTCAATTTTTTACAAATAAACGTTATAAAGCGAGTTTGAACCGAACCTGGAGTTTAAGAACTGCTACTCGGGATCCATGAAATTTAAAATTGTTATAGAAACTCGTCAGTTCCAAGTATTTTTTTCGTACAGATCCCTCCTTTGCTTTTGTCGGGAGGTCCGTGTTGCCCTACACTCGATTTTGTATATGTTTTGGGATTATTTGATTAGTTTGACACAATTAACTTGCAAAGTTGTACGAGAATTTAAAAAATTCAAGCATGACATTTCATTCAAATTCATAATATGTGTAATTTAATGTTGGTGCATTCATAATGTGACAGACTTCAAAAACAATTTCTCATCAGCATGATTTGAAACCTTAAAATAAAATAATTTTATAGAAAATCCTAAAAATTATAATCACAAGCCACACGCGATAAAGAAAAAAAGCTTTGCATGAGGAAGATACATATGCGCTTCCATATTCAGAAATTTTCCATTTCCCAAAAAAATTGTCAATGATGAATGGGAAGTGGTGTTGGACCTAAAGTCTAATAGCCAATTAAACAAGCAAAGCCCTTGTGTCAGTAGGAAGTGGTGATGGAAACATATGCGATAAAAAAAGACAGCTGTCCTGTATAGGGAAATGTCACTAAGTATTAAGGCTTGTTGTACCAACTACATCATTTTTCATGATTATTTGAGTTGAGGACAGGTCTCAGGAGGTTTAGGGTTATGTTGTTCTTGTCTTCGTGAAAGACGTTGACTTCTGGTTTGTAAGGCATGAGTTATAGAACATTACTTAGGTAACATCAACGGTAGCAATGGGGGTTCTTTATGATACCAACAACTGTCACGACACGTCTCCTCCATTTTGAGATATTTACCAAAATTCTCACTTTTACCTTGATGCTGAGAGTTTGGTGCAGGAGTAGACTGCTTTATTTTTACCTCATAAGTTCGGCCAACCTTGGAAGTATTCGTAACTCATACTAACCTCGGCTGTATGACGTAAAGCGCCATTGGGACGATTGCTGCTGTTTACATGTGTTGACCTACAATCTTGAGCAACATTTAAAACTTTCAATGTCTTCAACTGGTTCAGGGTTAGCATCAATTCTGAAATTAAAGTCAACAAATTATTGAATTTAATCCATTTTTAAGAACTATGCAAGAACTATTTTAAGCAAGCGTTGTGTTTTGTCTAAGCGGTTATCAGGCTTGCAGGCAGATACGCATATAAAGTACTATCCTACAGCCGAGGTATGATGTAGATTCCGGAATCAGCCAAGCTTGGCCGAATGAAGTTCGACGTGACTAAATATACAAGTGGGTTCGAACTCACAACCTCCCAGTCACGAGGGAAAATCAATAACCACTGAGCTTACGTGACCGATTAATTTATTCTGCAAAAGATCCTTTTTATTTCAATGACAAGACTTAACTGTCACGACACCACGTGACCAAGAGCAATGAATGTTCGATACTGGTTTTCAAAGGATTGCCCAACATTTGTGTAACGGCTTGTAGAAAGATTTTTTTTCTGATATCTCGGAGGACAGCCATACATATCAAACCATTGATATCCCTAAAAAAAGAATAAGAACAGATGGAAATGGAAAAGAATCAACATTTTTGAGAATGCGGAATTTCAAAGCGACCAAAAGCGTATATACTGGATTGTAAAATCAAAAGTACATGAATCTTTCAACAGAGAAAAACTCTGCATTTTAACCACCACCAAAAAGAAAATAAATCAAGATTAACCAGTATACGACATGTTTCTACACCTCACACAACAAAAAGTCCCCAATATACCTACCGGTCATTCCATAATTTACCAATAATGGAGTAATAAACAAACAAGTTTTGAGATATACTAGCAAAAGTATTAGCATCCCTCCTCGTTGGCACACTGACCATAAATACAGGTTAAGTCACACTCACTGGTATACACGCGCAGTAAGTAAATGTAGCTGTATGACGCGCAGTAAGTAAGGGTACCTTTTTGACGCGCAGTAAGTTAATGTACCTGTATGATGCACAGTAAGGATAATGTACCTCAAGTGTGCGCGCAGTAAGTAATTGTACCTGTATGACGCGCAGTAAGTACATGTACATGTATGATGCACAGTAAATAAATGTACAGGTACCGGTATGACTCGAGTAAACGATTCTGTATGACGCGCAGTAAGTAAATTTAACTGTATTACGTACAA
>CAJDSM010035556.1:0-12424 GCA_903981925.1 Ostrea lurida | reverse complement strand
TACCATAAGTGAACATTGTAAACATTAAAAACAAAAATCTAAATATTTTTAGCTCAAAACGTGTCCATGCCCCTTTGAAGCGCTTTTCGTGAAAATAAAAATATTGATTGGGATCGGAGTACAAATTATAACCATACAATGTTGACCCAAGTTGCAGTTCAAAGTTAGAAGTAAATAATTCCAGCCAGTCCGAGTCTCTGACAAGGAAAATGGGATTAATAGATGCAGTAGATATTGGCATTGTTGTAGGAATTGGGGTTGATTTCATTTGTACATATGGGTTATATCGTTTATACAAGAAAGTATTACGTTCTGCGACAAACATTGAGGTACGTATCCGAAAGTGAAAGTACAGAATGTCATCTTCGCTAGCTCTCCCTACAAGCAGCGCAGTGGACCGAAACCCCTTGGCTAGCGAAGATGACAGATTATATGAATAGTATATTTTCAATTTTGGGGCATGCCCTTCCACCAGGCAGGTATGAATGATTTTAAATTACCAATCAATGACTGATACAATGTACAATGCAAATTACAACCAGCACTTAAAGCTACTAGAGAAATGGAATAACTAGGCAACACTGCCTATTTTATACAGTTGTATAGCAGTCAGTCTGGTTCGATATCCAGTGGTCAGGTGGTAGAGCACCTGACTGGAGAAAATTCAGGCCAATCAGGGGGCCCGGATTTGAATCCCAGTCTGATGTATTCAGTGTTGCATGAATTTTCTCTAATCAGATGCTTGCTCTACAATCAGAGCTACCTGGCCACCGGAGATCGAACCCAGCTGACCACTACACTCCTCCCTCCTTAAATTGTCTTCATCCCTGAAGACGCACTTGTAACCCAGATTCTTTATGCCCCAGGCAGGACTTTCACCTGCATGTCTAGGGGTGGTCATTGGCATCAAACTGTCACAGGAAGAGAAAAAATACCAGGGGCAAATAGAATCTGGGTTGCGCGTCTTCGGAGATGAAAGCAATTTAAGGAGTGAGGGGTGTAGTGGTCAGCCTAGTTCAATCTCCGGTGGCCAGATGGAAGAGCACCTGATTAGATAAAATTCAAGGGGCCCATGTTGTTTGAATCTCAGTCTGGTCCATTGCATTTTCTCCCTGTTACACAGTCATAACATTGTGTATACATGTACATCCTACATTGTCATTGCATCAATGACAATGGAAAACACTGTAAACACCAGGTAATTCTCCAAAACACCAATAAAAGTACCCAAAACACCAATGTATCATGATAAAACACCACAAGTATGTTTGTTCAGACCTGTAAATGTTTATATCCAAAGTGTCATTCTTATTGAAGGAGAATTGAATTACTACAATCTGATTACAATCGATCCTTTGACTCCGCTCGATCATACACCTGGCTACACAATCCGCCTTTGTGTACGCAATCTAGTTGTGAGCGGAAATCAAAGGATCTGATTTTAATCAGATTGGAATGATTATGGCCAGTTAAAATTCTTGCATTTCAGATTGCTTTTATAGGCAGCCTTATTGGCCAATCAGAATGTCGATCCTGGCAATTAATTAAAATTTTGAACAGAGATTGAAGATATATACATAATTATATATATATAAATATGTAAGACTCCAAAGTGCAATGGTGGCCGCAAAGTGTTGATGGTCTGGCGCCAAAGTGTGATGGTTTTACATGTTACTCCAAAGTGCGATGGGTATACAACGCGCTAAGTCCTAGGTGTCAGTAACGTTTGTGACATCACATTATTATGACGTCAATCACAATTCTTTCAAATTCACCTGAAGTAAATCTAATGTCAGTTTGCCCTGGAATTAATATTCTTCAAAGGATAAACGATAGAAAAGGGAGATCCGAAAATATGTAGGTCATGAGAGTACTTGGACTCCCATGTACTCTCTGATGTACTTTTTATCATGCTTTGGCACACAATTAAGGCTTTAACTTTGGCGTGTTGGACCATTGCACTTTTGGGCATGATTGAGAACCATCGCATTTTAATAGTGAGTCAGACCATCGGGGTTTGGTGTGACCATCGCACTTTGGAGTCCTACATAATTATATATTTCAAACAGAGATTGAATATAATTTTCAATCTCTGAGTTTACAGTGTTTCTGGTCATTCCACAGACCATCAATGCACAGGTTGTGAACACTTCCCCTATAGCAAGATCTTCTCGCTAATACACAATCAACCCTCGCTAGTCAGAAAATAAACAGTAACAGCTGCTTTTCCTGAAATTGATGGCAAATACCCCTATTATTAAATTACGCAAGTTATGTCCCTTTGGCTGCCATTTCGCATTTCCCCAAGTTGGCCTTTGTAACTTTTGTATCTGAGGCTTTGACATTTGATGATTTTATATCAATGAATTATATATGATATATATAATTGATATAGTATATTTATGAAGTAGGATACTAGCATTAGCACTATTGGATGAATAGAATATGGATCACATTTAAATATATACTATCATATATTTCATCTGCAGAATGTTCAGCAGTATGTAATCAATCAGGACTTGCATAAAAAGCTGGAAGATTCGCCTTACTATTGCATTCCGTATGGATGTATTGAGGGAGAGGTCAGGCCGGTAGGCACACCTCTGAGGAGCCATTTCAAAGACGGAGTGGAAGGAGTCATGCAGCACAGTTCTATGGTCGAACACAAATCGAGGAGAGTCCAAGGCATCTGGTATTCAAAGTTTTCTTATATTAAAGATGTTTTAATGTAGTCAATGTCTGTTCATTATCAGCATTTAAGGTAGCTCCACCTTCCTGTGACTAATTGATATTAATGTTTGACAGTGGGAAAAAAAAATGGCAATGCTCTTTGATCTAATTGTAACAATCAAAGAAAATGTGTATGTTGCCACCATTTTTTGAGATGTCAGACACACAAAAAACATCAGAAAATCACACATTTTTTAGGTCAAAACCGAGTTAAGCCCAGGTGATCCTATGACAATTTCGGTATTTAGTCCATCATGTGTCTACAATTGAACATTTTTTAACTTCTTCCAGTTCTTTTCAGATTTGGTATGAGGCATCCTTGGGACAAGGGGCACATAAATTGTAAATTTTGGGACTCTTCCATGCCTGGGGCCTTTGGGGTTGGGCAAAAACTGTAAAAAAGTTACCATTTTTCAAAAATCTTATTCTCTACAACCGCAATGGTGTAAGACAAACTAACTGCATAGTGATGTAGAGCAGAATTAGGTCTCTACTAAAAGGATTCCTGGGATAGGGGTGCTAACCCCAGGGTGGGGCCAAACTTGGTACATAGTGTTTATATGTAAAACTATTGAAAAGCATCTTCTTTAAATTGAAGTTTAATACTATTGATATTAGTATGAAATTAAATGGATATTAGGAATGAGCAGAGAGCTATTAATCTTAGGGGTAGGACCTTTGGTATTAGGGTGGGGCCAAAATGGTCAGTGATGAAGCGTTTTAACATTTGAACATTTTCTTCTTCTTGACCACTATCATTACAATAATATGAAGCATCTTTGGGACAAGGGTACTAGATGAATTGTAAAATTAGAGAAATCGTTGTGTAAATGAAATTCCAGTACAGGAGTTATTGGCATTAACTTTTTTTGTATAAATATTAACAATTGAATATCTATGAAAAATATAAATTTTTTATAGTATCAATAGTTAACCAGATTTCCACTTTATCCAGTGTATGAAATTCCTCTAAAAGATATACAGTAAAATACCTCTCTCTCGAAGTCGGAGGGACTTTTAAAAAAAAAATCCAGGGTTTCGAGATGCATCATATGGGTTTACATTTTAAACAACAACCCATTGTCATCTCTTATAGTTCAATACAAGTTGATAAATTAATATTATGGAATTTCAAAGACAAACATTTCATTTTTTTTTTTTTATATCTATAAACATCCCATCGAATTCACAATGTGTTTCAGAATTAAAATGATTATGCAAGTTTGTATGCTTGCTTCACTTATTGACCGCACTTCGAGATAAACCAGGTGAAATAGGGCATGGGACCTTGAAAATACTTCAACATAAGCGGGGTATTCGAGATTTAAATACTGTGTTCGAGATATCAGGAGTTTTTCAAACCATTTATATAGGGAAAACGGCCGGGACCAGTAGTTGACTTAAGCGGAGTATTCGAGATAAACCATGTTCGAGATACAGATATTTTACTATATGTCCATCATGCACAAAGTTTAATTTAACAAAGAATCTTTCAAAAACCCCATGATTGATCTACCTTATCGGTAGCTCCACCTTCATTTAATTTATCAATAATAATGGTTGAAAGTGTAACAACTGTATTAATTTCCATTCATCATAGTGTGATTGAATTATATTACAATGAAAATGTGTATGTTAACACCTTAAAGATGCCAGACATAACAAATGTCAATATCAGAATATTTTCCAGGGCTTGACATTAACTTTTTTAATAATTGTCCATTCGTACAAGTGGTAAAGTGTGAATATATTCTATGTAAGAATTTTGAAGTTTCACGTTTTTATGGTATTTTTTATAGGTCTGATGTGAAAAATGTTGTGCGAGACACTCTTGATGTGATTCCATTTTATCTTATACCACACGGAGAATCCCGGCACCCCACAAAAATCATGGTAACTGAGCCAAACTCCGCCTACCACGTAGACGANGTCTGATGTGAAAAATGTTGTGCGAGACACTTTTGATGTGATTCCATTCTATCTTTTACCACATGGAGATTCGCGGTACCCCACAAAAATCATGGTAACCGAGCCAAACTCCGCCTACCACGTAGACGGGGAATTGACAGTGACCCATGAAGAGTTCATACAGCCACAGACGGACCTACTGAAGAAAGGGATGGAGCTCATCAGCGGGGAGGTCAACAAGGGATATCAAGAAACCGAGAAAATGCTCATAGTGGGATCACACCTTCTCGCCATTGGTAAACTCGTCAAAGAGGGGGATACTATCAAAATGAAGCCTCCTTCATCAGACTATAGATACATCATCTCCAGGAAAACCAAAGATGAGCTCGTCCGAATGCTTAGAAGCAAGGGCACTTTGTTGAAAGTCTTTATAGGACTTTTTGGAGTGACCGGAGTTGCTCTCATTGTGTACCTGGTCTATAGGTTTTTCAGAAAGTGTAGAAATTATAACGAGGAGCAAAGACTGAGGAGAGATGTGAGGCGACTCAGGGAGGAGGAGGAACAGAGACGAGCCAGGGCAGCACATCGGACAAATCCGGACAGTTTGTCCTCAGGGGCCGGGTCTGGGGACTCGACAGACTGGGACGGCAATAAATGTGTAGTGTGTATAACGAATGACAGAGAAGTGGTGCTCTTAGAGTGTGGACACGTCTGTTTGTGTGGCGACTGTGCGTTTGCATTGCCTGAACCAAAACTATGTCCTATATGTCGTCAAAAAGTAGTTAGGTTTGTGACAACCTACACTCCTTGAATATTTATTTTAGATGTGTAGATAGAATTGCAAATTAATTTAAATTGTAGGTAAACTTATCATTGTTGAGCGTCTGATTCATTATATGAATATAAGAGGTATTGGTTTATAGTGTAATTAGCCTGCACTTAGTTGTTGATTGGTGAAGGATGAAACACTCAGGAATTTACTTTGTACCTTCATTTGGTTTGCAAGAAGGAAAATTGAACATATGCCACATCTACTGCACTTTAAAATTAATGGGGCATATGAGGCAAATGTAAGGCGTATCTACAACTGTTATTTTTTTTTGTTGAATTTACGATAGCTCATTACACCAAAATTTTAATTATTAATGATTTGTTTAAGCACCTTTCAAGAAGACAGTCTTCGCAAGAATAAAGTAGTCAAGCTTCTCAATTTTTTATATGATTTTTTTGTGATTTTTCGCGGAATTAATGAAAAAGTTGTTTTTTCTTTGCAAAATAAGAGATTCTTAGAGTCCAAATTTTGCTGTGATCTTGATGTAATAATATGATATGGTTAATAAAATGTCTTAAAAGACTCAGATATACAATCCGGTTTTTTTTAAAATAAAAATATTTATGAATATTGTGTGATATTTATAATATATGGATAAAGATCGTTCAAAAATTACTTATAAAATAAGACTGTCGGAGAAATATATTTATTTTAAAAAAGGAAATTGAACTAATACCCAAAATTTAGAAAATTTGCATTTTTCAATTTTGAACCAAGCCCGATCGAAATTCACAAAAAGTCATAGAAAGCATTGTAATAAGAAAATCTACAATTCTCTTATCATGTAAAATGCTTTACACATTAAATCATTTTATAAAGAAGTAAATTTCTTGATGAATGCCCATAACCATTACAGTAATATGTTTTATTTTAGTAATTTTTATCAATTTTGATCGGGGGAATCTGTGTATTTTTCTTCTTGCCCGTGCTCAATATCTGAAATATTGCGATATATCTGAAATTAAGCATTTCTTTCAAGTTTCGTTTTAAAATATTACTTGTTTAACATGTCTTTCATTTAATTAACCTGATTTTTTGAAGATTATTATCCGTAGATTTTTAGAAAAATACAACAAATAGCGTTTTCATATTCGTAATATTTTTTTCTCTAAAAAAATATAACGTTCTATTGAAGGTTTTTAGGCCTGTTTTATATATATATACGATATTGCAATCAAATCACAGCGCAGTTTGGATACTAGAACCTGCTTATTGCGCAAAGGAAACAACTTTTCTTTATTCCAGGAAACAAATCACAAAAAATTCATATAAACTAATTGAGAGCTTGTATTATCTTTTTCGAAGGTGAGAACCATGCTTCTTGAAAGGTGACTTAATGAATCATGAAATTTTTTTTTTGTGTAATTAGCCTCCTTAAAATACATTTCAGAAAAACAGGCATGATCTCGTTGATTTGCTGAGAGGGGGGGGGGGTGTCACCTACATCACTGGACCTGACAAGCTAAGAAGTTTTGTGATTTTCAAAATTATGGTCTAGTTGTGTGTGTTGGTTTTGGTTTTTATTATGTCACCTGGTAATACTCGGAGACTATTGCAATTGTCTTCTGTCGTCATGCGTTAACGATTGAACCATTTTTAACTTTCTTCTTGATCGACTTAGCCAGTCGCATTTTCTTTTTAAATTTTGGTATGAAGCCATCTTTGGGACAAGGGGCACATAAATTGTGAAAATTTCAGGTCTCTTGCACCCCTGGGGGTGGGCCAAAAGTGACCAATTTCAAAAATCTTCTTCTTTACAACCGCATACATGCCTGGGAGAAACTAAATGCATAGTGATGTAGAGCAGGAAGTGCCTCTACCAAAATTGTGTAAATTTGGTGATCCCCGGGGTAGGTGGTTCTGACCCTCAGGGCGGGGCCATAACTTGGTACATAGTGTATGTGTGTAAAACATCTTACTCTTTATATGTATTGACAGTAAATTAAAAACTAATGGATGTTTTGAAATGAACAGGAGTTTTCTAATATAATTGTAAATTTCGTGACCCTACGGGATAGGGGTTTGGCTATTGGGGTGGGGCCCAAATGGTCATTGATGAAATGTGTTAACAATTGAACATTTTTAACTTTCTTGATAACTGCCAGTCCAATTCTTTTTCAAAATTTGTATGGAAGCTTTTGGGACCTAAGGGGCCATAAACTTGAAATTCAGGTTCTGCACCCTGGGCTTGGGGTGGGCAAAAACTGCCCAAAGTGACCAAATTTCCAAAAATCTTCTTTCTTTACAACCACACATGTCTAAGAGAAACTAATTGCATTGCGATTATAGAGAGGAAGGCTCCTACCAAAATTATAAATCTGGTGATCCCAGGTTAGTGGTTTGACCCAGGGCGGGGCCAAGACTTGGTACATCATAGTGTTATATGTTAAACATTTTGAAAACAATCTCCCAGTAATGCTATCTTTTTATTTTAAAATGAAATGAATTTTGGAGTAACATGAGCCTTTGATCTTAATTATACCCCCCCCCCCCCCCCCCCCCCCGCCCGTACAACAAGTTGGAAGGGGGGGATACTGGATCTGGATATCTATCTTTCTGTCTTGTAAACAGATTGTTTTCCAGGCATAAATGTAGCCTTTTCACCCCCTCCTAGAGTTACCAGTATCAGCATATGATCATATCCATCGGATGAAGATGTTCCTTATTCGCAAATTAGGTCCAAAGGTCAAATCACTTTAGACAACAATGTCAATATGGTTCCGGGTTTCTAAAGCATTTATCTTTTCACGTAGAATCACCATATCATTGCATATGAGATTACCCTTGAAACGAAGATGTATCTTTATGCAAATACTGGCGGTCAAATGGTCAAAGGTCAAGTCCATGGACTCAAAGTAACAATATGGTTTCTGGGCTTTTCAGCGTTGTACTTTCCACATCGGTCATAATACCATCGTCGGAACCACAGTTGATTAGTACGCTTCGTTCTCTCTCTTTCAATTGATGGAGAGAGGAACGGAAGCGTAATCAACCGGGTTCCGACGATGCATTTTATAGATAATATTTATTGTAGTCTTTGGAGGACCATGTCTTCAACAATCTGTTGTATTCCTATGGGTACTAATTGTGCCCCCTTAATTGGCAGACTTTAAATTTTTATATTCATATTGAAGCAGATTGTGTCAGTAAGACTGTTACGTGATAAAAACAAAAACTTGCCGTGTCCTTTCATTACTTATAGTAATAGTAGAACGATGTCTTATCAATAAAACATTAATTTTCACAATTAGTCCATTTGATTATATGTGACGAATGTGAAATAAAGGCACCACAGAATTTGACAGATGTGGGGGGGGGCTCATATTTGGATATTTACTTACAAGTTGACTCTAATGGGCAGACTGGAGCAACATACGTTATATGCATAAACGTGATGAATTTGACTTTTGCAATTGTCAAACTTTCCTTTTTTTGTGTAGTAAATGGTACCACTATCACTGCTTATGGTGTGATGTCTCTCAGTTGATTCGATACGGCAAGGGGCAGCCATGCGTATATGATATTTTTTAAACGAGGCCAACTTACTAACTACAAAAAGTTGATGTGTAGGGTTATAAAGATCGTTTTAAAGTCATCATTTCGCAAATTTACGTCGCTTAATAATGACCTGTTTTTGCGATTACAAAGTTACTTAAGTCCCATATGTTGACTGATTTGGTTTCATACATGTTGTTAGTACTGTCCATTTTCATACTAGATTTTGGGACATGACGGGTAACCCCCGTTTAACTTTGTTTCGACTCAGGCTTCACGGCGGTGTGACGGTCAGCAGAGGGAATGCTTTATGGGCCTCCATGGCACCTGGATCTGCTCTCGCTTTCGTCGAAGGTCCGTGTTGCCCTACACTCCGATTTTGTATGTGTTTTTGGACTATGATTAACGTTTTCATACTTTGTTACTTCGCCATTTTATATCATATATGTATTGTATACAAGTTGAAACTACACCATGGGTCGATAGATGATCTCTATTGAATTTGGGGTCAAAAGGCGAAGCTCACTGCGGTCATTGAAAGTTGCGTATGTTTGCTTTTATAAATTTTTGGAACAACACAACATTTGCTGAGATTGAAATGAAATTGTCCTGTGGTGTATTTGAATAGGATCATATGCGATATTTTTTGAAGATGTAACATATGACACAGCGGTAGTGAGACTTAAAAATGCAAATATGGACTCCCGGTACTGGGATATGGATACTTTGGGTGCCGTTAAGCTGTGGGGCTCTTTTTGGGGGGGGGGGTTATTTACTAATTCAGTGGATTTTTCTGATGATAAGCAGTATGATACAGATGTTTGTCCTCATTAAGAAGTTGTCCAATAAATGTAACTTTGCAATGAGTGCTACTCATTCAGGAGCTAGCACTAGTAAAGCTGAATGTACGAGGTACGGAGTGATTACTTTTATAGAGATTTCCTTCTAATGTAGCCTTCCTCCAATTTTTTTTTTTCTGAATTTTTGTGGAAGAAAAAAAATTTTAAAAACAAGATTGGTGTTTGTGAAACGAACTGATTGCCGCCCGGGATTCCACTTGGTCCAGTGGAAAGGGGCTTGCCAGAGAAGGATTCTGTACATGTGCAAATATGCAAAATCTTCACTTACATGCTACTCATTCAAAATGTTATGGCAATGTTTAAGTTTTGAATAAGTAGGTTTCAAATTTCAAGGTCAAGGTTAGTCAAAATTTGTGGACCCGTCAGAAGGGCTTGTCATAAGGAACCAACTACGTGTGTTAATATGAAAGTCCCACTTGTCTTCAAAAAGGTTATGGCCAATGTTTAAAGTTTTTGTTTGAAAGAGTGTCAAAACGCAGTTACGGTCGAAGATCAGGAGTCAAAATTTTGGTACCAGGAAGGGCTTGGTCATAGGAACGACGCATGTGAATATGAGTCCCATCGCTTGCATTCAAATAGTAAGTTTTTGGGAAAAACAAGACAGACGACTGACAAAAAACTTATATGCCTTGCCCGAATCGTAAGATTTCCAGAGGCATAAAAAAAAAAATAGGAAAGGGTTACATATTGCAGGCTTTATCACTGTCCATTTAATTTTGCTAGGTTCTGTTGCAGTCTCATTTAAAGACGATCAGACATTTATTCTATAGTTTGTTTTCACAACTGAGCAAGCACAGGTAATTTTTATATGACACTGTCAATTGTCTGTGCTTTTAAAATGTCTTCACATCTATGTGTTTTTCATGAACCATTCGGGTGTTAAGAACATGGACAGATTTAGACTTCAAATTTTACCAGGATAGAGGAATTATGAAGACCAAAAGCGTGACCTGGAATGAATGGCTAACCAAATGTTAAACAGGAAAAGAGATCCATAATATAAGGACTGACATGGGGATTTCAGAATAGCAGGACGGGTCGTTACACATGCATCAAATTGCGTCCATTGTTTTGCTAAAAAGGTTTGACATAAGTGTCCCAATATTGAAACAAAGCTGATTCAATCTACCAATTCTTAGTCTAGTCTTTCCTTCCAGTAAATTTCTGTTCGCTCACTCTTGATACGTGTTATATGCGGATAAATATGGAAGACCTGATTAATTGAGATATCTTTAATTATTTGAAGATACAGTTCAGTTATGGATACACTGAATGAAGATATTCTTCAAATTATATAGTTGATAACTCTTAAAAGAATTATTACATGCATTGCATCAATTGAATGTCATTGATTCAATTTTCAGATAGCAATAATGTCAATATTTAATTTTGCGCGCATGCATTGAATTAATAATATTGTGCGCGATTCAATTTATGTGAAGAGAGCATACATGTAATTCAAATTATAGATACCATGAATTATCTAAAGTTAATTGTGCGCAGTAAATGAATTGGAATCTTCAATTAATTAATTATATACTTTATGTTACTTTATTAATTGCTACTCCATACTAAATGAATCCAAATATTGAAAATAATTTTTTATTTATTTATTTTATTTATTTTATTTTTTTTTTTTTTATTTTTTTTTGCTGTCTACATTAGAGTTTGCCCCCCCCCTTCAATAAACGGGTTCCTACGCCCATAGTTTCATTATTTATCCAAATATGATAATAGGAAGTATACCGTGTTCAGGTAACCGTAGTCGGGTCCACTTCTAAGATAGTGCTACATTAAAAAAAGACAGCAAACATGGCCTGGTATGGCCCCTTATTTTGACCAATTTTTTTTTTCAAAGTTTAATGATTTGCAGAAGGGGTTTGTTTTAAAAAATAGGCGAGAAAAATTAACACACGATTTTCCCTCCACTCCTTTTTCCACTAGCCATAACAATATACAGCTAACGTGTAAGTGGGCTGGCAAATTAAATTAAACAGATGAAAAAGTGTGCATGTTTCAAAATTTCAAGGAAGTGTACAAAATTTAAAAAAATAACTAGCTTATTCCAAAACTAGGGGTCATTAAAATTTTTGTTTTGCATTTTTTTAACTTTTAAAAATGTTGAACTACCTTTAAACACTAGTATTCTTTTTCCACTTCTCTTCACATATATGTTATGAAATTGTGAACCTTGCATTATTTCTATTTATGTCTATTTCAAACTCACATACTTGAGTCTATTCCTCTCATTGTATAACAGTTGCAAGTTACCAAAACAATAAATTTATTTTCAACATATAAATGGGACCGAACTAGTTCTCATTCGTGCGTGGATTTGAAATCTAATATAACACTGCATAACCCCGGATTGATGAGAACATTATCATAAAAATCGGTCAAGTGACCTACTTTGTTGTGTATGTGGAATCTTAGAGCGCCGTCTGAACCAACAGGAGCAGCCCTCTAAGGTTTTGGTGACACAAAATTTGCGGATTAACCGTTAATCATTTGCAAGTTTCCAATTTTTTTTTTTCAAAGAGAAAGTTATGATATTTTTTGGTCCATGTCTTAATGATATATTTTCATACATAATATATAT